>PVIA01014994.1:0-24474 GCA_004024845.1 Tonatia bakeri | reverse complement strand
GAGTTTTATGTGTTAGCCCACAAAGGAAATGCACTATAATTTAGGACCTTGGTGTAGTGTTCAGCTTGGTTAGTTTTATTCTATTACGTGGATCTTAAATCACTTGGGTAGTTTAAATAGTTTTTTTAAAAAACCAAATTCGACAGTAAAGGTAAAGATCCAATGGCCTGTGTGCAGTAATTTATGAATCGGGCAGCACCCCGTCCATCAGGAAAGGACAGACTCACAAAGTCAGGTGAAGGGACGGGGAAGTCAGGAACCAAGGAGAGGGTCCTTGCGGGCAAGGTCACCTCCTCGGGGGCACAGAGGCAGCCCCTCAGGCAGGTCACCTCACAGGCCCTACCAGGCGTCCCTGGCCAGAGTCTTCGAGGCTCTTCACTCCCGGGCAGGGCGGCCCTGGACAGGGTGGCCTCGCATGTGGGCAGGGGCTCCGTCAGACCCGCATCACGGTGGCCTGCTTCCTGGTTTCTGCCTTTCTGTCTCTCTGCCAATCTCAGAAGATAAGCCATTTACAGACAGGGCAGCCAGAGTTTCCTTTGGAGGGAAGTTTCCTCCCCCAGACCTGCCTCTCCAGCACCCGGGGTGAGCTGGTTCCGTCTGGTTCCAGGTGATGCACCCAGCACTGAGTGGGCAGTGATGCAGGGGTGGAGGCCAGGGTCTCAGGGTTCAGAAGGGCCACTCGCCTGTCGCAGGCAGAACCCTGCCTCCTCCCATGCTTGCTGGCCTGGCCCGCCCGCCTTTCTCTGTCCGAGCTTCTCTCCCCACTAAATCACCCCATTAAGGGTGACTGCCCCTTAGCAGCCTCTCAGCGTGGGTCCCTAAGGGTCCGCACCCTCTTCTAAAATCCATAGTGGGCTTTCCTTGCAAAGGAGGCAATTTGTCAAGAATTACAACCATTCAATAAGAAAGAATGTTTCTGTCATTTGAGTTCATTCCAAAGTAATTTCAGTCATATATCATGGAGCTCAATTTTAAATATTTATTTAAGTGCTTATCAGCTCAGTAGGGCTGGTCTCTGACAGGCTGGGGGTGGGGCGCTTGCTCAGCACACAGAGGGTGGCCTGGGACAGATGGTGGCCCAGGGACAGCACAGTGACCACGCCTCCTGGGCTGTGGTTCCACGTTGATGTTTTCCTCCTCGTTGAGTTAAGCAGTCAGTTTAAGTTTCACTAACCAGTTTAATTTACATTAAGTTGACTCATTTGTAGTTCATCTCTCGGCCTCGGGCAGTGAGGGACCACACGGATGCACATGGTTCATCCAGTAAACAGATGTGTGATTAGCGGGAAGGTCACGTCCTCGGGGCCATCTTTGTGCCCTGCCAGGGTGGCTCCGGCCGCCTTGTGTCACCCCCCCCATGGGACCACGTCTCTCTCCCTTTCAGCGCTGTCACTTCTGGTGTATCTGTGTGCTCTTCTTTTCTCATCAGTGTCTCTGAGTTGCCCCTGAGGACCTGGCACCAGGTACCTGAGTACCTGAGTACCTGGCTCAGAGAACATCAGTGTTTCTGAGTTGCCCCTGAGGACCTGGCACCAGCGGCTCAGAGAACATACGCTGTGAATCGAACGGCTGCCACCGCTGCCGCGGGCAAGTCATGCTCCTGAGGAAGGACAGAGTAGTAGTGACATGTGTGGTAGAGTCAGGTCATGACACAGGCTCCCAGCATGAAACACAGCAGGCACCTCCGGAGGGGGCCTCAATGAGGTAGCAGCAGCATTCCACGTGCTGGTGGGGAATGGCCTCTCCGAGCAGGTGACGTGGGTGCCGGGAACTGAGTGGCAGGAAGCTGCCCACCTTGTACAGATCAGTGGTCAGAAGAGGGGGCCCAGGGCTCCCCAGTTATTAAATCAGAGGAGGAGAAGGAAGGCCAGCGAAGCTGGTGTGGCGAAGGGGGAGGGGTGGGAATGCTGACCCTGGTGGCCGGCACGGGGCAGGTCACTCGGGCCTTAGTGGCTGACGGTAGTTCATGTAGTTTTTTTAAGTGCAGTGGGAACTCATAGTTCTCCTAGTAGACTGTCCCTGCCATGTAAAGGGTGGGGTGTGCAGTTATGATTGTAGCCCCAAAGCCTAGTGCTTGGTAATGGGTGGTGGATGGATGGACAGAATTCTGGATGGTGGGTGGGTGGATGGATGGATAAATGGATGGGTGGATGATGGATGGATGGATGGATGGATGGATGGGTGATGGATGGAAGGATGGATGATGGATGGGTGATGGATGGAAGGATGGATGATGGATGGATGGATGATGGATGGATGGATGGATGGATGGATGGATGGATGGATGAGTGGACAGATGGATGGGTGGATGGATGGTTAGACAAATGCATTACTGGCCCTCCAGCCCTGTTGCCCTGTGGTTTCTGTGATTCTCTGAAAGACAAAGCTTCAAGCTGGTTTGTTTTGCTTTGCTTTTCTAACATTAGAGTTACACATTGCTGTTTGGCATTGAACTTATACCCCTTGACAAAGGTAAGCTTAAAATTTGTAATACCTACATAATTAGAATTTTCCCAGCCCCGGGCCTCAAAGGCCACATTGCTTCCCCTCCCATCACTAGGTAACCCTGCGATTGGCCCCACAGCTTGAGTGTGACAAAGTGTCCACGTTGGCTCACTGGGACCCCCATCTGGTGAGAACCCCAAAGGATCACGATAAGCCAGCATGCTTATACAAAGGTCAGAGGCTTAGACAGCAGCTGGCTCAAAGCAGTGGGGCTAGATGGGCAGGGCGACTATAGCTGGGTCCTTCCCTCCTGCAGGACCCAGGGTCGGGTCTGTGTTGTGGGCTCGGGGCAGCCTCCCTGCTGGGTGGGGTGCACCTGGGAGTCCCAGGGCACCATCAGTCAAGGTGCAACTGCCTGACAGGGCACAGGTGGCGGTTCTTACGTGAATATTAGCATAAATATTTACCATGCTTGATGGATTTGGAAAGTGAAATCAAGACGATTGTGAAAGTAATTGAGACCAAAAAAGTGAAAATTGGAACTTGTATCTGTAGCAGCTGAGAAATGTTTTAATTTCTACTATTGGAAATCTACTTGAATTAAAGATACCAAATGTAGATTTAAAAAATACAAGGGTTGTGGCCAACTTCTGTAACAGGCCCACAGATTGTGCTTACAAGTGAAATCTGTGGTTGTGGAAGGCACGCAAACGTTGGAGGTGCTCAGACCCCCACTGACTGGACAGAGAGATGAATGAACGAAAAACTTATTCCTGTTTCTGGTTCTGGTTCTGGGTCTGGGTCTGTTTTGGTTCCAAAACCCATAATTCCATACTTTGGAGCTCAGTTTGGCAATACAAATATCCGTATGCCCTGTGTGACCTTGGAGAGGTCGGAGAGAAGGCAGGAGGTAGCCAGGGGAGGGGACATTTTATCAGCACGTTTTTCCTGTGTGTGGCCACCTGTCACAGAGGGCAGGGGCCTGCCCGCCCACCGTGGGATGGTGCTGTGTCCGCATGCCCAGCTGACCCCTGGGTGCGTGGCACTGTGAGCCCTGCCACTTGCGCATGGGCACACAGACGGGCCACTGATGTGACTTGAACACGGGATCTGTTTTCCTCTCCAGCCCCCAGAGCTTGGGAGAGTTTTGTCCCCATCCCATTTAACTGGCATCTCTCTTCGGGGACCAGCTTTATTCAGACCAATTACTTTCTCATTCCCTCCCCGATTCCTTTCTCTGGAATTCAGCAAACTCTGTCTTCCCGGACATCCCCCCCGCTGCTCCTTCACGCCTTTGCCCTCGCTCCCCGAATCGAGTTCACAATCCGATTCAGAGCCCGTTGGTCTGAGGGTGAAACACCTCCTGCTCCAAATAGACGCACCGAGTTGGCTTCAGTTTGGTACTTGGATGAGTCACATCGGCACACGTTTTGCTTCAGCATCTTGTGGGCTGAGCGTTCATTAGTTTTTGCTCTGAAAATGACAGCGCTGGCCGTGTCTCGAGGGGCTGGAACTCTTCTCTGAAGCTGTGGGGAAGCGCGTGTTACAGCTGGCCCCATAGCCGTGTGAAGGCAGGGCGTCCTCTCCCTCATCTCCTCCTCATCCCTTACTTTGGAGGTCACCGGTAGGGGGCTGCCCTGCAGTCAGTGAGCAGGGAGCAGTTATGGGAGGGCCCAGATCACTGCAGGGCAGGTTAATCCTGCTTTCTGGGTGAGCAGCGGTGCCACAGAGACACCGTGGACTTGTCGCTGGCCACGAAGCCCACGTGGGATAGAATTGGGATTTGATTCTGACTCCCAGACAGAGTCTGCATCTTAAGCCCTCTGTGAGCCTCCACTCGGGGTTAAGGCAGGGCGAGCTTTGCAGTAATCCGTGGTTTGGGGATGGCGGGGCTGGCAGTGCCTGCTGAGCCGACCGCTCTCCAGGAGGGACACAGAAAAGCTGTGCTCAGCAGTGTTGCTCAGAGCGGCAGAGCGCCGGGGGCTCCCCGGGTGCAAGTCTTCGGAGATGACCGATCACCTAAATGTGGGATGTGGGGATACCTTCCTCTTGTTTCTGACCTGGGGCCCCTGCGGTGATGCGTGGTCAGGAAGAGTCTGTTGTCATGTCAGCCATGCTGACACATACTTGCATGCTTACTGGATGCAGACGGCACTTCTCCAAAGAGGACATGCAGATGGCCTACAGACATGGGAAAAGATGCTCGATGTCACTAGCCATCAGAGAGACGCAAATTAAAACCACAACGAGATACCACCTCCCACCTGTCAGAATGGCCACCATCAATAAACCCACAAAGTGCTGGTGAGGACGTGGAGAAAGGGGACCCCTGTGCACTTTGGTGGGAATGCGGACTGGTGCAGCTGCTGTGGAAAATTATGGATTTCCTCAAAAAACTAAAAATGGATCTGCCTTTTGACCCAGTGATCCCACCTCTGGAATACATCCGAAAGAACGCAAAACAGTAATCTGAAAGAGCATTAGCACCCTTGTGTTCATTGTGGCGTTACTTACATTTTCCAAAACGTGGGGATGGGGACCTTGGAGTTCAGTCAGCACCTGAGTCAGTACCTGTTTTATCTGTGCATGTGCAAGGGCACGTGTGTATGCTTAACCACATGCGTGCAAGAAATTGCACTTATGCATCTCAAAGTAATTGTTTTATGCTGTTCTATAATTCAAGTTATTACAGTGACGCTACATTTTTTAGAAGTAAAAGCACCGTGTTGCTCACTCACCAACAACGTAGAAACTGGGAGCTGGGAGAGCGTCTGCAGGAACGCCGTCCACAGTCCATTTTTCTGCACCCCTGTAGCCACGGTCTGTGTCTGAGAGGCATGTGTGCCCCAGAACTGTGGAACTGTCCCCCCGACTACTCTCCCTGCCTGCAGCCTCCCGCGCCTCACCACGCCTCTGCTTCTGCAGCGGGGGCAGCCAACCTCTCCATTCCAGACTGCACGGTGACCACCGGCACCTCCCTGTCTCTGCTCAGTGATGGCCGGTGGTCTCCCTGGGTGTGTCCTGCCCAGCACCCCGCCCAACCCCTCCACGGAGTCCAAGCAAATCGCCCTGAATGTACTGGGGCCCAAGGACGTGCCTTGAAATTTTGGGTTGAAATGTTGCTCATCAGTCAACAAATGTTGGCATTTATCCCTAACAGGTTAATGTGAAGTTATCGTTTGGGGTATATAACAGTAAAGTTATCTTTAAGAGTAGTAAAGATATGATTATAATTTTTATTGATCATGAATTCCTTATCAATACAGCAAAAGTAATTCCTTAAATAGCCTAAAAATGATTTATGAGTCGCTCCTCTTCCTTAAATGTAATACACATTTAGTGTACATGATGTTGTGTGCTTATCTGTTGTCTGTCTCTACTATTACAATGCAGTACTCACGGGAACGTTACATTTTTGTTTTATCTGTGTGACGGGCCCCCGGAGAATGGAGGACAGCTGCTTTCACTACTGTAACATAATAATGACACTGCTCTCACACACACACGATTGTACACACACAGGGTGGGCACAAGTAGGTTTGCAGTTGTGAGTACACGGAAGTGTATTCATGTGTTATTATTTATTCATTACTGTGTTTTTTCTGTAAGAACAACTGTAAACCTACTTTTTTTGCTCAAGCTCCTATACAGTATATAAAACCTCTCCAGTCGGTAAATATTTGAATGAATTTGTTGAGTCCTTATTAACTGCTGGGTTTTGTCACATGGACTTCAGATGCATTATTCCTTTCAGTCCCCTCACGGTCTGAAGAGTAGACACTATTACGGACCCTTATTTTAAGAACAAGGTGCACTTGGCCTGGTCTCAACAAGGGGCTTCCTGAAGATTGTTCAGCTCACAAAGGTTGAAAAGGCCCAGGGTCCTTCCTCCTCTGGATGGTCGCCCTCCTCTTCACTCCCACATGGAAGGGCACAGCGTCCAGAGAGCACATGGCGTCAGTGTGCCTCTGCACAGAGGGCGGTGCCAGGAGCCAAGAGAAGCCTGGAACCTCCACCCATCGTCCAGGCTGGGAGCCTGGAGACCCACAGACAGGTGTCTGATGGTCAGGGCCTGCGGGGTGTCCAAGAGGGAAAGCGGACAGAGAGGTGTCGTCGTGTCCTGGGTCGTTTCCTGGAAGAGAGTGCCCCTGACCCAGAGCAGGTGGGTCCTCTGCAGGAAGCAGTGGGTGGGGGGGACCTGCAGGGGTGTGTTCAGAGGCCCCAGCGTGCCCGGAGAGCAGGCGGAAGCGGAGAACCACCGGCAGCTGAGACATGCAGTCAGTGATGGAGTGTGAGACCTGCGGGGCGGTCCGACGGGGACAAGCAGACGAACAAGCCGGCCCTGAGTTCTCAGAGGACGAGTCGGAACACTGCGATTGGTCCCGGGCACCTCTTCTGTCACGCACACTGTGTTCACCCGGCCCTGTGCAGCTCGGCTGGTCTCGTGTCATCTCTCCTGCAAAACGAGAGGAGGCAGGTTCAGTTCCCAGTGGGGGCACAGGGCTAGGCTGGGGGTTTGGGCCCCAGCTGGGTGGCTGTGAAGGCAGCCAACTGATGTTTTTCTCTGCCGTTGTTGCTTCTCCCCTCCCCTCTCTCTCTCCCTTCCTCCCTCTAAAAATAGTAATGTATGTTTTTTCCATGTGTCAGGCTGTGAGACTGTGAGGAGTGGAGACAGAAGAGGAGGTGGGTTTGCTTTTTTAAAATCGTGGGGCTGTGTCCGCTCTTGACATTGTGCTTTAGAACAGCAGGTGGCCGGACCACTCGGTATGGTAGCTCCTGGTGGCATTTCCTGGTGGGAGGGCCTCTTCAGCCTCACCGGACCCCGCCCAGGACCTTGCAGTTGAGGGGAGCTGAGCAGCAGGATGCCTGGAGGGTTGATGAGGGGCGGAGGGGGGGGGCGGCTCAGGGCCTCTGGGCCTCAGGTGCAGGCCCCCTGATGAGACAGAAGTGGAGGACCAGGCTTGCACCAGGCCACCCTCCCTGCCCCCTGGCTTTGAACCGAAGATGACCTGTCCCAGGCGGAGTCTGCAGGTCCAGGTGTTGGCACGAGACAGAAGACACCAAGCTGTGGCCAGTCCATGGGATCGTCCTCTGCTTCATGTCCAGGGGTCGGAGCCCCCTGTTGTCAGAGGCTCCCGAGGGGCCTTCCCTTCCTCCAGGAGAAGGCAGGAGGGTGGTGGCTCCTGGAGGCGGCTCTGCCCCCAATACAAGAAGGTGGAGCAGGAAGAGAGGGGATCTGGTTCCCCCTCCCCCATTAATCAACGTAATTTATGAGACTAGAGGAGACGTATCCTTAAGTAATGAAATGCCGATGACCTTGAAACCAGGTGCATTGTTACCCAGATAGGATTGTAGTCTAAATTTAATTTTTATTAATGTAGATAATAGCTTACATGGGCCTTATGCTGACATTACTGGCACTCTAAAATTTAATTTTATTTTTAGAGCTTCTGTTAATGTCTTCTGCAGGATTATGCAATCTGGGGCATCAGCAGTGAGCTTCATGCGTTTTATATTCATTATGATGTGGAACAAGCAGGAGCGAGGTACTTTGCATATTAAAACAGTTTTGATTTTAGGCTCTTCCTCTAAAATGAACCCTGAGGGGTTGAAATCGGTATTCTCTTAGTACCAAATTATTTATATGGATTTATGTGTCTGTCGTAAATATATTTATTATATACTAATTTATTATGTATAAATATTACTATTTTATATACTAATATCAACGAGTTACTCTTTTTTCTTTTATCGGTGTTGATTTTTTCATAATAATTAGCATATGTCCTCACCATAGTTTTAAAATATCTATTCTGATGCAATATACATTTTCTTTCCTATGTGTATTTTTCCCGAGTTTTTGTTATCAAACGTCTCATTTGTGTCCTTTAATTACTGTATCCTGATTCCATATGTAGTATGCCTTCCCATCTCCCATAAATCCCTTAAATGAATAGAAAAATCTGTCCACAGTGTTTAGAGTCACTGCACCAATGGGCTGGATACTTCTGTAGATTTAAACCCGTCTGCCTCCTCCCCTCATGGGCCAGAACCAGGACTCGGGGCCAGAACCAACTCTCTGTTTCCCATAGGACGCGCTCACGGAGGGTGGGCGGTGCCCTGGGCCCTCCTTCTTCCTGGTCGTCATGAGCCCAGTTCTTCGTTTTGACTTCACTGCACGTGAGGCCTACTGTTGGGGGACCCCTGCGGGGACGGGAGAGCAGCCCAGCCAGTGGTGGCAGCCCCGCGCCGTGTGGGGGGCATGAAGAGTGGGGGCGGCCCAGACACCCCTGCACGGCCCTGCGTTCTCTGCGGGACAGACGCTTGGGCAGGACGCAGGAGCCGCCTCTGACTCTGACGCCGGGCCGAGCCTGTGCCCACACGTGCAACAGGTGCCACGTGCCCTGCGCCTGCCGCACGTGGATCCCCCCGCTCTGGCAGCCGTTTTCTGCTCTGACAGGCCCGTCCTTGCGCACCTCTCTGTGGCTTCAGAGAGACTGTCCTTGGGAGGGGGCTCCGTCTGGCGGGATGACAGACAGACATACTCACAGAATGCCAATGGTCCTCATCTCTCATTGCAGCGTGAGCAGGTCATTCGTGCACCCCTGGCACATAAGATTTGGGGGGGAAGGGCAGAGGTTCCTGAACCTCAAGTGAGTCCATACTCTGGTCTCACGTTTGCTCACTGGACTGGTATTTAGCATCTGTGACTAGCAGGCTTCTAACCCTTCGGGACCAGTCATGTTGGTTTACACCCCTGCTCACGCTGGGCGGGGAAAGGGACGGAAGCAGAAGGCACCCTGGAGACGGCCTCTGGCCAGCGTTGCCCAGCCCGGCGTGAAGGCACAACCCCGAGGGGAAGGAGACAGTGCAGGGGAGGCCACGGCAGCCCGGAGGAGTGCGTCCTCGCCTCTCCAGGATTCGGAAGCCGCTGCTCCCCGGGGGGCGGCGCTGCCGGGGCGGACCGCGCAGCTGTTCACGGCTGCCCTGGACCGTGCGTTTTAGCTCTGCCCCTGCCCAGGCCAGGCAGCCACTCACGGGCTCTTCTCAGTGAGGGCAGTGACACCCACCGGGGCTGCAGGATGGGTCGTGAGGTCCGAATCCAATGTGTTTCGAGAGGAAATGATCATGATAAACAGCAGTGATCTAGTTTGTGGACAGTCTTTCTGCATAAAATAATCTACTGCCTTGTGATTATGAGATTAACTCATGAAGAAAAAAAAGGCAATCAAGTCAGAATCATCTAGTTATAGAATCAAAAAATGTCTGGAATTTTCAAATTAATCTGTCACAGTGAACTCCCATGTCAATTCCAAACATAAATACTATTTAATAAAAATATTTTGAGGGGAACAATGTTAATTTATTTGTCACTAAAATTCAAGTAAATAAAAAGAAAAAATTAGCAAAACAAAATCAAAAGAAAAGCAGAAATCCCTCAAAAAGTGGCACTATATTGCAGAACACTTTTGCGTACATAAAGCATCATTTTAATAGACGTGAAGTAGTGAGGCAAAGTATAATCAAGTATATTTTATTTTTTTAATTTAAATTACAGCCGATGTGCAATATTATATTAATTTCAGGCGCACAGCACAGTGATTAGACATTTACGTAACTTATGAAGCGATCCCCCCGAAAACCCAGCCATTTTACAGATGAGGAAACTGAGGCTCGCTGGGGCTGGATAGCACCTTCGGTCACGTGGCGTTTCGGAGGCGGAGCTGAGAAACTTCCTCACACTCTGTGCTCATTCAGGAAACAGATGCAGCCGCTAGGGGATGAGGGTCCGGAAGGGTTTGAGTACACTCATGGGGCTCTGACTGCCCCCGGTGCAGGAGGGGCAGAGAAGTGCCGACCGGACGGTCCGGACGGTGTCGTGGAGTAGCCACGGCCACAGTACACAGGGCGAACTTCGGTTTTGGTTAACAGACAGTCTTTAGGACGATTCGACTTATACAAATTATATGAAAATGCGTTTATAAATTCTGATTGAAATGTGGAAGATCCTAGAAAAGAAAATCACTTTCGCAGAGTGACTGTGGGAAATGTTTAAGGAATTCGTTTCCGTGAGGGTCGCTGGGCTGCGTGGTTCACGCGTGACCGAGCTCCGATTTCTCAGGCCTGGGAGGCAAGGGCCCCGTAGTGGAGGGATTAGCAGACCTCGTGCGGGGCCCATGCAGGCCTGTTCCTGGGCCTGTGCATTCTTTACGGTTCCAGCTTTAGTACCGTCACTGATAATTTGCATATGTTTTAAAGGTATTTAGGTATTATATTAATAGTTCTATTAGTTTTGTTTCTTAATGACAAAAGTTGTATAGTAAAATCACGTTCCAGAGGTCATCTCTGTCGCCGTTAAAAACAAAATTAAGTGTAGTGCATGTGTGAGCTGGGGAGTCCATGCAGTAAAGAAACGTACACGGCTGTGTTATGACTGGGTTTCTGGAAAAGGACACTGCCCTTCCAAGTGCCTGCTCCCAGGGTGCTCCGACGCCAGGCAGGGGGCTGCAGGGGGCAGGGCTGGGCTCCCAGTCTCACTGCTTTCCCCGAGGCCCTATCTTAGACCCGGCAGACCGAGCTGCAGTCCAGAAGCTGCTGTGGAGGGGGCGCTGCACTCAGACTCCTGGGCACGGTTCCTGGTCCACCCGCTGCAGAGTCAGCGCCCCACCCTGCGCTCTGGCTGGTGTGGACAGCTTCCTCAGCCTCAGTGCAGGCGTCCCTGTGCCCCCAGAGTACAGTGGGTGCGTAGGCCCGCTGCCCTGCCCTCAGGACAAGCCTCTGTCCGCCCCTGTCTGAGAGCCAGTGTGCTGACAGTCACTGGGGCTGGGAAGGTGCCCGGAACTGGCCACCATGGGGCGCTGTCTCCCATTTGGCACTGGTGCGTCTTACACTGGCGGCTGGAGGGGGCTGGGTCCCCTGGGGCGCACTTCCAGCATCTGCTTTGTGCTTAGTTCTGAGAGACTCCTGCTCGCACCGTACACCTGCCGCCAGCCACCGGATCTTCAGAGAACACGAGTTTCACGCTACAGAGCCGGCAGGTTTGCACAGGTACGAGATGGACAGACGTTCATTGAGTTTGACCAGAGCAGTGATTTTCAACCGGTGCGCTGCAAGAATTTTCAAAACCCGCCACGCCTGACTATTTATTTAGTCAGGGGCTCTGACTTCTTTTCCCTTAGAGTGTCAAATAAAAAAACATGACACCAACCAACACCATAACCAGCTCCCTGGCGTGAATGAACAGACTATGCCTATTATTTTTGTTGCAGAATTGCAGTAATTGTTTCTGTGTGCCCTGAGATGAAAAGGGCTGGAGGCCGCTGGAGCAGAGCGCTGGGAACCGGAGTTCCTGCGCAGCCCTGGGTCTGCGGACTGCACCGCGGACTCTCGCTGGGTGTGATTTATTATCTGGGGGTGTGTCTGTGCGCCCAGCCCTCGACCGCACTCTAATCTCACTAAGCTCCTGTGAATTAAGCCAGGCCGTAAAGTTATAATGTATGCCTTCATCTTTACACCCACGTAAGTTCGTATTAACCAATAAAATGAAATGCGCTTTTGAAAAAGGAAGTGGGCTCTGCCGAGCCCTGAGACACACATCTTCCTCGTCTGTGACAGGCCGGCAGTGTGAGTCCAGCCCAGCCGCTTCTTCTGTCGTCTGCAGTCGGTGATGCAGGTTAGCGTAGAAGCCCTTGATTACCAAGCGATGCACTCGAGTTTTGATGTCTTCACGAAGTCTGAGGATGTCCATTAGGCATTATCTACTTATCCCCTCTCAGGAAACCCTAACAGTGGTGGTTCGTGGGGGCGGGGGGCACGCTTGTTTTACCCGAGAGTTTCTCAGGAATAGAGGCTCCCTATGACTCAGCGCCCACCAACGTCTCTGAGGTCTTTGCACAGGGATAAAGGCCTTCTTTTTGTCGAGGTTATTTTTATAGGCGGGGATTCTTCCTGGCTCCCTCTTTAACGGAGTCTGTGAGGGGAAAACGCAGACGAGGCGGCGGCAGCGCTCGCACACGTGCGGCCTGGAACTGCAACGTGGGCGAGGGCTTCGCCGTTGAGACCCTCGGGCATGTTTCTTCACTGGGGTCTTTTGTGCTATTGGACCTCTTACCCACATTGGATTGTGTCATTCTTTCATTCCACCTGGTGTGCCTTGCAGACCACCACCCTTTGTGTGTGCACGTGTGTGATGCATGCATATGTGTGTGTGCACATGTGTTTTGCATGTGTGTGGTGTGTGTGCATGTGCAGTATTTGGTGTGTGTACATATATGCATACGAGGGGGGACCCACACAATCCAGAGTTGTCTTCTGGAGGATGGGTCTCTTGTGGGACAGGCCTCCCCCACTGGGCGCGTGTTCTAGGAACCCAGTACGGACCACTGCACCAGCTGGCGTTGCTGTGAGAGGCTGTGTTCAGCTTTAGTGAATTTTTCTTGAAGGATCTTTCAGCATATTTCCCATTTCATGATGGGTGATTTACGAGCGTACCTGCCCACACCAGGCTGAGTGTTCAGCAGTTTTTGACCCAAAACAGCATGACCCCCATGCCCTACCCTCCCTCTTCACCCAGTCTCACCCCAAGTGTCTTTTTTTTTTGTTTCCACGGATGAAAAAAGTCTTCAAAGGGAAACATTTTGCCCATGCGGAAGAGGCGAAACAAAAAATGGCAGAAGCACTGAAAGGCATCACAATTGACAAGCTCGAAACCTTGGGCTCTGAGACCGACTCAGCAGCCAGCGGCCACACCGCGGGCAGGGCAGGTGCTGGGACGCTCGGCCAGGCCTCTGGGGCCAGAGCTTGAGTTCTAGCTCAGGGCTGGCAGTGCAGAGAGGGTCCCACGCCCAGACACGTTTATTGCAATGCCTGGGGACATCTCAGTTGCCACTCTTGCAGAGGGCACTCCCAGAATCTAGCTGTGAGAGGTCTGGGGTGCTGCTAAACATCCTCCAATGCACAAGCCAGGGCCACGAACCGTTTGCTCTTATGTGTCAGTAGTGTCAGAGCCCCTGTTCTAGCCGCGGGGCTGCACTGGCTTCTGTGCCACCAGCACATCTGGGCTCAGGGGCAGCTGTGACATCAAGTGTGGACACAATTAAGAAGCAGAATAAAAATGTTTTTATACGTACATTGTGCATTTCTCACAAGATTTTCCAAGCGTAATTACCCATGAATTTCATCCAAAAATCTTCCACTGTGCAAATCTTACATTTGGTTCCTAGCTAATGGAAAGCAGGCAGAAGTCCAGTGCGTACGTTGTTACTTCCAGAGACGCCAACACCCATTCGAAGTAAAGGGGGTTTCCCGGTCGCTCCTGCCATGTCATGCTCTTTGATGCCCCTCGGTGATCACACGTAGAACTACCCACCTGCCTCCCCCACCCGCTCTGTCCCTGGTTTCATTTCACACATGGTTCGGTCTGCTTTCTGGAGCGCACAAAGGGAATGAGATGGAGTCTCCACCCTCACGAAACCGAGTCGGGTGGAATGAACTCACCTGGCACCAGTGTGAACCTGGGAGCCTCGGCGGGGGTGCAAGCTGGAGCCACTGCAGAGAATGGCAGGTGCACGGACTTGGAGTCCGCATGGAAGGTGGAGGAGGGGAACGGGCAGGCGGGGAGCAGGTGTGGGAGGGCAGGAGGAGAGGATACGGTGGAACAGAGGCTTTGTTACCCAGTGATGGACCAGAGTGAGGCCTTCTTCACAGACGTCCTCTGCAGGGTGCAGACGCACCACTGGCGTCAGACCACCACTGGCGTCAGACAGACCCGTGTTCAAATCCGGGTTCCGCCACACACAACTCTGGCACCTCGGGAATATCTACTCACCTCCCAGCTCTCTCATCGGCATGACACGCCCCTTGAAAGGGCACTGATGGTCGGGCCCTAGCATTCCCGTGATGCCATCGGCCCGCTTACACATTGCTGTCAGCGCCACTGTGGTCCCCACCTTGGCTGAGGTCCACGCAGGGCCATGCTAACCTCACTCCTGTGGATCTGTGTGGTGTTTGCCACACAGCCACAACCCCGGTCCCTCACTCGTGTTCCTCAGAGTCAACGGCTGTCTGCTCGACAGAAACGCCACACCAGACGTAACCACATTAACACAAAGAAAAGATCAGCAAGTGAAGTTTTAGTAACCTGCTTTGTTTCACCCAAGTGTCCACAGCAGGGTCATTTTAACGTGGAGTCCACACAGAACTCATTAATGGAGTATTTGTGTCTTTATGTTTTTCCATTTGAAGCCTCTGACATGTGGGCACCTTCTGCAGGTGCGGCACGCCACGGTCGGCGCTGCCATGTCCCCGTTCCCGAGGCGCCGCGTGTTTGGGGACTATCCCCCTTCCCTGTGCTCTTCAGCAATGAAATCGCAAGCCTCACACATCTTTGTAACTTCGTTATCACTGACGTCCTGTTGGAACACAGACGCCCAAAGGCAGAAGACAGAGAAATGAGCAGAGAAACAGGAAGCTCTCTGTTAAATGGACGGACGTTTTCTCAAACGCCTGACTTTAGGGTTACTGATAAGACTCTGAAGTGAGGGTGAGCTGGAGAAATAAAAACACATCCGAAAGACAGCTTCTCTGTGCCCCAGCTGAAATAAAAGCTCACAAACTTACCGAGTTATGTCACCAAAGGTAAATGAACACAAGGGCACAGGGTAAACGTGTCCCAGATGGAACAGCTTTTCTCTGTGTGAAAGATACTGTTCGACTGAAGAGAAGGATGTTCTTGGATAGGAGCGGAGTTCTCCTGGGACCCGGCCTGTACTTGGACGCCAGGAGGAGAGGCTGCGCCTGGCCGGCAGAGCACGCGGCCTTCACGCGGAAGCTGGTTGTACGACCCCGGGCCGGAGGACTCGCGCGTTGGGCTCCGTGCCCACACCAGTCCCAGAGTGCCGTGAACTCCTCCTGTGTCCAGTCTTATCAGAAGTCACGCTCACCCTCTGAGTGCAGGCTGCGGCTGTGCACCTCCCTGCCCTGCAGGCCACGTTGGGTTTCCACGTGAAGCTCACAGTCTTTGACCCCTGCTGCACTGTGGCGACCCCTGCCTGAACCGTCCGGGCAGACTGGCCCCTGAGTGGGTCAGTGTCACCTTGTCTTTTCGTGTTTCAGTCCAGCCCGGGAACGAACTGTCCCTTGCAGTGGCTGTTTTTAAAAGAAATGCCTATTGTATTAGTAGAACTCAAAATTTGGTGCTGGGACCCAGCCCTTGCTCACACACTGCAAACGCCTAAACGGGGAACCCAAGTTAGAGCTCAGGGACCTGAGGGGAGACGTGCACACACTCCTGTGTCTTCATGGGTCCTGGGCACGGTGCGGGAGTCCTGAGTCAAGGGGATGCCCCCCGGGTTCTTCTGCCTGCCGCAAAGGGGGACCACCCGATAAAGCTCATTTTGGTTGGAACCGGCCACGGGTAACCACACAGACTACTTTGCTGCCCCTGAAAGGGAGTCCATAATTATCCCTGAAATAGCTTCTGTAATGAAGTTACTTGTCTAACGTGAATAAGAAAATGAAAGCTCTGCAGCGAAGGTGAAAACTAAAGGCACGTATTGCACTGTACATTTTGTTGCGTTTTATTAAGTTCAAGCATTTTTTATTACATGGAGGCATTTTGTAATTGGAGCTTTTACCTGATATATATGCATACATGAGTACATATGTAATATTTTTATCCACTCTTCTCCCTCTGAAAGGTAATAGCTTACTGCTAGCCATCTTGTAGGGCACCCTACAATTTTAAATGAAGTCAGTCCAGAAATGAAGCTGCGACACACACGAGAGGAACACGCGTCTGCCCCCGTGGAGCACAGCGCCCGCGGCAGCGAGCGAGCACCACGCCGTGCGCCCACAGGGAGCAGAGCCAGGCTGGCGTCCCGTGTGGAGCGGCTGCTCCGGGGCCTGCCTGCGCTCCCACTCTGGGTCCTGCCCGTCCCGTCGCGTCTGGAGAGCAGGCCGGCTCAGATGCAGGTCGAGTTACCGGCTGGACCCCAGTGGAGCCAGGGAGGCCTCTTGTTCCAGGGTTAGCGTTTGTCTTCCCCCAGCACCAGGCAGGCTTTTGCTCCTGACACGGGGGAAGGGGCGGGGCCTCCGAGGGCTCAGGACTGAGGAGGGCACGCCCAGGTAAATGTTGGCAAGGTCTCTCAAAACACGCTTCAAATCGAGACTGGCACTCTTGGGAGGAGGGTTTCTGCTGGGATTCCGGAGCGGTGTGCCTGTGCTCAGACTGCGCTGTGGGCAAGGTCCAAAGCAGGAGGATGCAGGCCTGGGTGTTGGCTGGCGGGTGACTGGACACACCAGGGAACTGAACCGAGACATGCACTTGGCACTATAACCCGCACCCCGCGCAGCCGCCAGCGTGTAGGGCAGGACGGGCTCGCGCTCCTCATCGTGGTCCTTCCTGCTCATGGTCCCGAGCCTGTAAAATGGGCTTCCAGGTCAGGGGCAGAAGGGAAGTTCACTGTGGGGACTCCATGCTGAGATAAAGTGCGTGTTGGACAAATGCCCCCGAGCAGGCCGAGCAGCAGACTGGTCTCTCGGAAGAAGAGCCCGTTAGTGAATCGGCCGAGGCCCAGTGTGGTGTTGCCTCTCAGTTCTGTAGGAGGTGGGGCAGGGAGAGCCCTCACTGGAGGCAGTGGCGGGCCTTGTCATGGAGGGAGGGCCGGCGGGAAGTTCTTAAAGGGAATTTTTTTAGACCGAGAGTGACTCCTTTCCCTTGAGGCCGTGAGTTCACGGCTGTTGCAGGAGGCCTCTGCTGCCATGGTGCCTGAGCATCACTCTTGGTGTCCCTGTCACAGAGGCAACTGGTCATTACGCACACATTCAGACTGTTGTTTCCATGTGAAAGCTGGATTGTTTTGACACGTGTGCTATTTTACTGCAAGACTCTGCCCTGGTGCACGTGCTAAGTGAACATAGTGGCACCTCCAAGTTCCCCGTCTAGGTGTCAGGAAGGCCCGGCAGGGTGGCTGCCTGGATCTCGGGAGGAAGGGCGTCTCCATGCTCCTCCGCAAGCCCTTCGTCTTCATTCCTTGCTTTGCTTTTTCTCTTTTGTCTCCAGCTGCCCAAGCTCTCCACCATGGATCCAGCTGTCGCCTCTGCACATGTGCAGGTGACTGCGGCCCATTTAAAAAGGCCGAAGAAAAATGCGTGTTTTTCCCATTGGCTGACAGGCTAAAGTTATGCTACTTTTTGAGAGGAAAAAAAAATTCTGTTCAGGCCCTGGCTACTCAAACGCCAGGGAGATAAATATGGATGAGATTCCTAAATTCCGTCCCGGGCGAGCAGCTTCAGGTCACCAGGGCAGCTGGGCTCCAGGGGCATGGCTGGGGAACTGCGCCGGCTGGTGGCACCTGCCCTCGGACAGTTGCAAGCCCACCCCCCAGCCGTCTGCAGTGTGCGTCTCAGGCAGGCCAGAGTCACGTGCAGTTAGTTCTCCGGGTGAGGTCCCTGTCACGCACCACCGAGAGAATGGCTTCCACTGCAGAGTGACTCTGTCCACATCGCGGCCTTCCCGCCTACGCTTGGGTGGCTCTTCAGAGGTGACCCCATTCTCCGAGCCCCTGTTCCATCGGAAGTGGGCAATGATGTGTGGCTTCTAATGATAATATAAAATGCTCTGTGTCGAGGTCCGGGGAGCAGGCCTGGAAAATGGCATTGTTGCAGTCAATAAGAACTGCAATTGTTCTTAACCGGTAACCATGTAAATAAATGCTTTAGATAGAACAGAATTGTTTTTTTATTGATTGATTTTAGGGAGAGAAAGGAAGGGGTAGAGAGAGACAGAAGAAGAGAGGAAGGCCTCGGCGTCCCAAGTTCCCGAAGCATCTTTCCCGGCCAGGAGCACACTGCTGCCTCAGGGCCCTGTGGCAGGTGCACCTTCCTGGGCCATAGGCTGATATCCCATCCCCAGCGCCGGTGGCCGTCCCCACGTGGTCTGCGCTATGCCCGCCGCCTCTGCTCTAGCCCCCAGGTGGGGTGTCAGTGCCCCTGGCACTGTGCCCTCGGGGCCTGTGGCTCCTGCATCCCAGGACAACTGGAGGTTAAATGGATGCCCGTGGAGTGGAGTGCAGCCCCCAGCTCCTCAGGGACATCGCCCTGTTTCCAGGGGCTCCAGGCTGCCTGCACCCGGGCCTCCTGAGTACACAGTGGGGGCTCGAGGGCATTCCTTTCCTCCCAGAAAGCTCAGTTGGGCCGTCCTGCTGTTGGTCCTTGTCACAGGGCTGGAAGGGGCTCTCATTCCCCAAGCTCCTCTCCGGTTCTGGTCCCACGTGTGTCTGTAACACATGGTGACTGCGTGCCTGTGTCTGTGTTGCTGCTGCCTCGGCCTCCTGCTGGGTGCATGCAAGCACCCAGTCAGGTTTCAGTGCATGAAGGGATTAAATAAAATGCCGATTTCACTTTAAATAGAGAAGCTCCCCTAACAGAGTGCGTGTATTTATAGGTTTCCATGCACTGAAGACTTCTTTAAAAATTTGACATCTGTTATGAGACTAGAAATTAGTGTCTTCAGACACTGGCCTTATGAAAATCACCCTGAAGGCTCTGTCAGCAGCGACAAAAGCATCTGACCCTCAACCGTGCAGTGATGAGGATGGTGACGTCGACCACGATGATGACAACGGCGGTGGTGTCCCCGCTGGAGGACCGCAGCAGGAAATGGGGGATCTCAGGCCACCTCACACCAGTTGCAGAAAAGGAAACTGCATGGAGCACGAGTCTGCTTTATGCGAGCCACGCGGGAAGCCGGTGGTTTAGCATAATTAGAACCAATCGACCTTTTCCACTCTCCTTTGTTGCCACTAACCCTTGACTGCGTGCAGACATAATTTCACAGTCACCTCCGTGGCTGAGATGGCTCCTGTTTTTAGCTGGATTTTAATATCCCACTGTAGGAACCCAGCCTGGACAATGTAATTGTTTTAAATGGCTGCACAGTGTAATTGACGCCGAAAGCCCCCTATTACTTTTTGGACAGTTAGGTTGTTTTCAGTGTTTTCTACTTTAAATAGCAGTGCATGAGTATTTTCACACGAGCAGCTTTTCTTGAGAGGGAGATACTGTACCTTAGACTGCGTGGCTTCAATACAAAGAAGCATCTGTACAGTTTATGATATTTGAATCATTTTACCAAGTATTTCTCCATGAGGCTGAGGGGGGTCTTGCCATTATTTTAAATTCTTTTGTTAACAGGTACAGACTGGACAGAAAGGATTTCAAAGTTCAGTACATGGCAGGATATTCTAATTTTAAATCAAAACACTATGGTGTTCTTTTAGAGAACCCCCGTGGTGTTGAGAAAGAAGTCAGCACAAAACTTACCGACCATTTCCTTTGAACTAAACTGCCAGTGTCCCGTGCACCAGAGTTCACGTGCCCTGGACGAGTCCCAGCTCTCTGGTGTCCTCCGTGGGTGGCGTGTGCGCCCTGGGTGTTGCCCTGGGAGTGCGGGGACCGGGTGGAGGCGCGTGCCCACCGGTCAGTGCTGATGGCAGCTGCGGACTGGCTTGTCACCGGCAGGCACATGGGTGGCGTTTTCTGTTTACACACTGCAAACGCCAGCGTGCAGAGGTGGGAGCCTGCTGCAGACTGTTCTCCCCCCGGCCCGGGCCCGGGTCAGCTCTGGTGCACGGCCGTTTTCGTTGGCTTGTTTAACTGCCGTGCTGAAAGGTATCTGTGGTTCAGGATGCACTCCACAGCCTCGCAATAACAATAATAATGTGAAAGTCGCAGTAACAATAATGCCTGATTGTGTCGGGTGTTTATTAACATTCTGTGCTGAGTCCCACCCTGCATGCTTTGCAGATGGTGACTCCTTTACTCCTGGGACAGCACTGTGCTGTCGGTGCTATTTTTATCTTCATCTCAAAGACGGGGACACTGACTCACGGAGAAATTAGGCAGCTTGTCCACAATCATACTGCTGTTTCACGCGTCTGATCATCTGAGCTTCCTGCTCTGAACTTGAGTGCTGTGAAAAATGGGTCAAGTCTTCTTTTAAAATACTATTTCTAGTAGCTACCAGTAAAATTCTGGTGTGTTGAACTCAGAATGTAGCACAGGTGTTCCTGAAGATGGACGTGTAGCTGCACTTTTAGAGTAGTCCCCGATCCCACAGGACCTGGCTTTGGAGGGCACAGGTGCCAGCAACCTGAGAGTCAGTCTGGCTTTGAAGCGTCGGCCCCACGACGTCCCCCCCCTGGACCCGTGCAGCAGCGGCTGCCACGCCCGAGGCCTGCTCTGGGTCGGGCCGGCTGCCCTGCAGCGATCTGTGGACGATGTGGACGATGCTGAGGACTTGCGTTGACGTTACTGTTTCTCGCGTGCTTGGTAAATCTTGTGAAATGGGAGGCGGGGTCGGTTAAGCACCTTGGAGGGAAGTCGGCGCATCTGGGTTCAGCTTCTCAGATTTACGGCAAACTTAGTCTTTGAGTAAACTTCCTGGTTTCTCCGAGGACCAGGCTCCTCTTCTGGGCTGCAGGGGTGCCGCCCCGTGGCCCCGCCTCCACAGCTGCTGGAGGCGCTACCCTGGGGTGCTGTCTGTGCACACCTGGAGTGGATGTTGTGCACCGCACGACGGTGCACATGTGGCTCAGTGATCAGAAGTAGCGACCACTGATGCATCTACAGCACAACAGCAGGCCCCTCGGGAACCTTCTGCCAAGTCAGAGGACTCAGAGGCACCGTGGGCGCCCATGGGCATGGCTCGAGCAGTGAGGGCCACTGCAGGGACAGGAAGGAGCTTCGAGGTGGTGGGGAGTGCCAAGGGGCACAGGGTGTCTGTGATGGGGCGCGAGAAACATGTCACACGCTGTGGATTGCACACTGAAAGCGGGTGCATTTTTGGCTGCCCGAATTACTTTTTAAAAATGTCACTTTAGTTGTCACATAGCGATATATTAAGTTCAGGGGTAAAACAGCGTCTTGGCATCTATATACTTTGCGACGTGATCACGACAAGAGTCCACTGCCCGTCCCTCACCAGGCAGAGTCATCAGAGTTTGATTGACACGCTCCCCATGCCTGACGCCACCTCCCAGGGGCCCATCTGTCTTACAGCCGGAGGTGTGTACCGCTTACCCCCCCTTACCTTTTCTGCCCATCCACCCCTTCCCTTCTGGCAGCCCCCAGCTGCTTATCTGTATCTCTGGTCTGTTTCTGTTTCGATGGGTTACTTATTTATTTCATGTTTTTGGATTCCACATAGCAGTGAAATCCTGTGGTGTTCCTCTTTCTCTGTTGGGCGTATTTCACTCAGTGTAATGCACTCTAGGTCCATTTGTACTGTCACGAGTGGTCACGTTTCATTCTTGTTCACAGCTCATATTCCGCTGTCTGCGTATTCTGCTGTGTACCACCTCTTCACCCACGCGTCTTTGAGGGGCACTTGGGTTGTTGGAGTCTCCTGGCTACTGCGAATATCGCTGCAGTGGCTACGGGTGTGTGTGTATCTTTTTGACTTAGAGTTTTCATTTTCTTTGGATAAACACATTCCAGTGGAATGGCTGAGTCCTGTGGCAGAATTAAACAAGTGGGGCCACGTCAAACTTAAACCCTTCTGTGTGGCGGAGGAAACCGTCAACAAAATGAAAGGAGAGCTGCTGACTGGGGAGAGGTGTTCACAAGTGCAGTGTCTCATAAGGGATTAAGATCTGAAATATATAAGCAACTTATGAACTCAACATCAAGGAAAAAACACAAGCCGATTAAAAAACGGGGCAGAGGGCCTGAATAGACTCTTCTCCGAAGAGGACACACAGGCAGGGAGTAGACGCACGAGGAGATGCTCAGCGTCAGTGACCACCACGATGGGACGTCCCCACACCCGTCTGAACCACCGTCCTCGACAAACCAGCAAGCAGCACGTGCTGACGAGGGCGTGCGGGCCAGGGAGCCCAGTGCGCTGCTGGCGGGCGCAGCCGCTGTGGGAAGCGCTGTGGAGGCTCTTCAGATGATTAAAGATGTGCTGTGTGAATTATACCACGATGAACTGTTAAAAAGAAAACTAAAAAAAAAAAAAAGTTTAGCATAGTCATTCGTCGTTAATGTCAATTTTTCTGTTTTTATTAATTAGTCTTGACTCTCCACGTTACTTGACGTGAAGGATTTGGGGGACAGTCCGTGGGACCTTGTACTTGGCTGGGCTCCATCAACCATGGAAACATCTTACCCATGTTTGGGGTGAAGACGTTCGTTCAAACTCATGAGGGACACAGCTGGGAGAGATGGCTAATAGAGTGGAACCCAGAACCAAGCCGTGGAATTGTTTTGACAGCCTGCAAGGCTGGGGTCACACCGATACGGTGAAATTGAGCAAAAATAAATGGGAAGTCTGGCACAAGCTGGCCTCCTCAGGCGGCAAAAGAAGGAGAAGCAGCTGGCTTCTGAGGTAGTCATTAGCCTTATTAAAAATGTGTTTGCCTGTGAGGAAGGGCGTCCCAGGAACTGTAGGAGGAGGTTCGGGCCAACAACGGAGGCTTCGGACAGAAATGGCACAGTAGGAACGTGCAGAGCTGAGACAACACCCATCTGGGTTTTCCGAGCTTTATTCTCACACAGTGATAGTAATAGTATTTTATATTTACAATGATAGTAAGTATGTCACTGTAAAATGCATGCTAACAAGGTCATAAGCTCTGTGATGAGTGCTTTATACACATGGTCCCACTTAAAACTGGGCTGGCCAAAAAGTCCATTTAGTTTTCTGCATAAAATAAAAGACACGTTTTTCATTGTCCCCCTAACTATTGATTTGGATATTTTAAGCATGTCGGCTCTCTCCCCTGTGGTAGAACGTTGATTGTTCTCAATTAATGTCTCAATTTGATAGCTGACAACTTCAACTGGTCTACCCGACCCTGGAGTGTCCTCTCTCTGAGGACAGAACTCACGAACCACTTCCGACACATTCAGTCAGTCACAGCCCCATCACACAGGGTGCCGATCTTTTCTCGCATTTCAGTTGTGTTTTTAGCGTTTTTACCTTTCTTGAAATAATAAAGTATAATATGCCACACGATGCTTACTTTCTTGAAATAATAAAGCATAATATACCGAAAATGTCGCTTACACAAAAATTCAGCAATTTTGGTAAGGTTTTTTTCTTTTCAATGCATGCTAATGTGACAGCTGTCACAATACAATCTAGCAAAACCGTTTTGAATGAAGTTAAAGTGCTACCAGAGCCACCTTAAGGGAAAAAACAAGCAAACTTTTTGGCCAACCCAGTCCTTGCACCAGCCCCACAAACAGAACGCCTTAGTCCCGTTCTGCACATGCAGCCTTGAGCCTCCGTGAGCCGCCACACACCTGGTGAGCGGCGCGCCTGGCCCTGCACCCCATGGAGTCCAGGGCCCGGTCTCCGTGCGTAAGCTCCGGGACGCACCTTTGGGACTCCTCGTCAATGGAATCTAGTTCTCAAAAGCGATTCAAATAATAAGACAAGGGCAAAGCAATACACCACACTCGCCACCGGTGCCTCTCTGTCGGGGAAGAACCGCTGATGGTCTGGCCAGGACTGGCTCATTTCAGCCTCGTCCTCTGGAGGGGCGCCCTTCCTCCACCGGGGGGTGCTCACGGAGCTCCGTCCCAGGAGCCTGGGGAAAACGTGGCGTTGTCCCCGTGCTGGCCTTCGGAGCAAGGAGGCAGTGAGCCCACTGGGAACAGCCGCTTCGTGATCAGAGGCTACTAGTTGGCCAGCAGACGAATGGGAGATTTTGCTGACCATAGAATCTATTTTTAAATTACTTTGGAATAATCGCCTGGGCATTGGTAAAGAAGATGATTATCAACAGTCAGATGTTTCACAGAAAATACTCCTACCTTCAAGTCTGCTTTTGGATACTGTTTCCTGTTTTCTCCTCGGTGATCTAAAGAGGGGGAAAGCGGGTCACCGCGTGTTTATGGAAAACGTGAGAAGATGCACGGACTCGAAACGCTTTCCCTTTAAAGACGGAGAGCGTGCCTTGGCAGGAAGTCAGTCACGCTCCTGATCGATGCCTTTGTGTTTCTGCGGGTCATGGACGCAGG
>PVIA01014993.1:0-24497 GCA_004024845.1 Tonatia bakeri | reverse complement strand
CCGTGCCAGGCAGACCCCACTTCCTCAGCTGTCCGGGGGGATGTGTGGCTAATCTCACTGGGCGCTGAGGGGAGAAGGGGCCCTGAGAATCTAAGCTCAGGGAGCGAGGCTATGGGGCTGGAACACCCACCATTTGCTGGGGTGCAGAGAGGAGCCCATCGGGAGGGACCCTGGTAGGAGAACCCTCAGCAAGGCTGTGAACTTCCCAAGGGGCCGCCCTCCAGGAGGCTCTGGGGGTTGCAGAGAGGAAGACCCCCTCCACACATGCCCACTGCCCAGCCCCACCCCAAGCCAGCCACCCCTCGTCCCCAGCAGTTCCACTCCAGTGACTCCAGGCCCTGCACTTCACCCGGGCCCTCCTAGCCATGATCCCTCTGCTCCAAGGGGCCCTGTCCTCCCCTGACACTAACCCTACCAGGCTCACGGCTCGAGGCGGAGGCTCAGGGATGGCCAGAGCGCCCCCTTCGGAAGGCCGTGCTTCTGGCAAGGGCTGGGCTGAGATCTACTCTGGAGGGCCGCTGTGGATGGGGAGGGTCTGGGGGTCTGACACGACCACATCCCCGGGGTGTGCAGGGGGCCCAGAGTGTCGGTGAGTGTGTGAGCAAATGCCGAGTAAACCATGTCCCACGTGTCCGTCAGCACTTCCCCGACCAGCGCCCAGGGCCTGTGGCGGGAGGCAGACAGGTGCATGCGGATTTGTCGGTGAGAGAGAGGGGTGTCGCTGAGTGTACGCCGTGTGCATGATGCCACGTGGCTACCTGAACATCATGGGCCCCCAGCCAGCCAGGTGAGGCATCGTCCTCCCCCTGTTCACCTGAGGACATAGACTCAGTCCAGTGAGTGACTCGGAAGTCCCCACTCACCGCCTGTGTGGCCCCAGGCAAGGCTCTGCCCGAGTCTGCAGGTGGCCTTTCCTGCCCCTTCCATGGGGGGGAGAGTGGACGCTCTTTCTATTTGACTCGTGCCCTGAAGCCTCCGGGGGAGCCCCAGCTAAGATGGTGAACACCTCATCCCTATCACACTGGTGTTTTCCAGGTGAACTCAGGCTTTGAAAGGGAAATACCAGGGGGACGACATAAAAGTTGTGTGCATCTAAAATACCCTAAAACAATGTAAACGGTCAACAGTCTAGGGCTGTGTTTTCAGCAAAGATGGCATAAACTTGTCTTTAGTGTGTAAAGCACGCAGGGACGTCAGGAAGAAAACCCGTAATTATGACAAGTACATATTGAGTGAATCATGAATAACAAACAAACCCAATGGAAAACTGCCCAAAGAAATGGAATCGCCACTCACAAGGAGGAAGAAAACAGATAATACTCAACCAACACTCAGCAGCACCAGCAAGCAGAGAAATGAAAACGAGAGCGGTGACATCGCGGAGCCTCTGCCGGGCCCCTGGGCGGCGCACCCCGCTGGGATTTCCTGCCGCGTTGAGCCGGGGACCAGCATCATGGTCCCACCCAGGGGCACCCGCCCGGAAACCGGGCTGACAGTTTCTCTAAGTGCTCACAGACTGCCTTGCCCATCAGCCCGGGGAGCCACTTCCAGAATCTACCATGTGGGAGTGTTTTAAATTGTAGATGGAAACTTAGGGGAATGGCTGTTCACGCTGCGGGACGTTAAGTAAGAAAAAAGTGGGAACGCCCTCCGTGCCTTCCAGCCGAGGGAGGATGGAGTGACTCAGGGCGTGGCCCCACGGTGGGATGGGGCGGGGGATGGGGGGCGTTCGACGACAGGGGGAGGGGCTGCTTGGGGAGCAGGACAAACGCTGGAAGTCAAGTACGATGAGTTCAAGTGCGTCTAGAAAACAGGAACGGGGAAACCTGGAGGGAAATGCACCCAACGTTGGGGGCGGTTTCCTGGACGGGGTTCATTTCCTTCCGTGGGCTCTAAGTTTTCGACCATCAGTGTGAGTGACTTGCAGTCAGAGGACAGAAAGGCGTGCAGGTGCGCATGCAGACGCAGACGCAGACGGACAGACGGACGGACGCGCATGCCGCCACGCAAAGCGAGACGCCAGTGCGCAGGGTCCTGCGCGGCGCTGCACAGCTGGGGCGGGGGACGCACAGAGACGCCGCCGCCGGGGGCTCTACCTTTTCGCACAGGGCTAGCACGGTTCCGGCTTGGATTATGGCAACCTGCTCTTCATTCCTCAAATTCTACAACACAGAAACGGGCAAGGGCGTCTGAGAACGGATTGCCGGCAGGTCCTCCCTGCCGCGTCCCCGGGGTCAGCCCCCACTGTCTCGAGGGCCAAACTGTACAGCAGGGTCCTCCTGTCTGATCTGAGGACCAGCCCTCGGCTCGGGAGTGTGTCCCCGAGGGGCACCAAACCCATCTTTCAGGAAGGCAAAAACATTGCCCTGTGATTGCGGAGATCTCGAAGGGTCCCGCTTTCTCTCCGAGTGTTCTCTGTAAGGCTTCTCCCTCACCACTCACGGGCTACGAGGGGGACCCCCCTCAAGAACCCCACTTCGGACCAAGGCGGACCCAGCCACCCCCACAAGGACATGGCCCTACAAAAGCCTTCCACTGCACTCAGGAGCTCCCTTAAATCAGAAAGAAAGGGAAAAAAACAAAACGAACACACAGAACACACCCAAATCAAACGGGAACACGAAACCGGGACCGGCCGCTCATAGTTACCCCGTTATCGCCAAGGATATCTAATTTCTTCATAAGTTCAGAAATATTCACATCCTGGAAGAGATTGCCAACGTCCACGTGTGAGCGAGTCCCGGAGGACCTCCTCGCCGCGTGCTACAGCCGCCGCGTCACGCTCCCCGGCGCAGCGCGCCCCTGCTCCCTCCGCGCCGCCGCGCCGAGGCCCACAGCCTCATCTAGCAGCTCCCCCGGGGCGGAGGGGGTGGGGTCGGGGAGGAAAGGGTAGAAACAGCTGCTATGGGGCCGAGTCTACATCCCTGCCACCTTGAAAGGCCAGGGCATCCGGTGGGTCGGAAGGACCACCGAGCACAGGGCACAGGGTGAACACTCAGCTGTCAGAACCACCACAACTCCCCCCGGCCCGCAGCACCCCCGGGTGGCAGGCACCAACCACACTGAGCGCTCCTCTAGGTGAACTGACCCCCCACTTCGCGGTGTGGGCGCTGCCATCGGGCCTCCCCCATGGAGAGACCGGGGGCTCAGAGAGGCTATGGGCGCAGCAGGGTAGTGGTCGAGCCGGGGTCAGCCCTCCAGGCCGCACCCCAAGCCTCTGCTCTGTTATCGTGGGCACAGAGAGTAACGGGGATCTGCTAAAATAACCAACTTCCGCAGTAGGGCGGGGGGCAGGGGTCTCTTTCCACTGAACTGCAGCCCCGGCGCGGGGACACGCCCCTGCACGCCCGCCTGGGCGGGCGCGGCAGAGCCACCCGCCCCCACACGCTACCTTCACTCCTTCCTGGTGACAGAACAGCTGGAGGGCGCTGCTGTTGTTCTCGGGGAAGGTGGCGATTTGGAGGTTAAATGCTGGCGACCTCCGCTCTCTCTCCTGGGGAAAAGACTTGGTTTAAAAACAGAACTTGATGGAATTGTTCACCACCTGCCATTTCTCCCCCATACTCAGCAGAACCGACCAATTCCAAGTTGGCAGCGATGGGCCTGAAACGCTCACGTTCAGACTACAGTATTCGCGTCTGCCGCAGGGCGTGACGTCGGGCCTCTGCGGGCCTCTGCGCCCAGCAGACCTCCTGGGGACACCTGCTTACCGCTCGCTTGTGCGGCTGGGGAGAAACGGTCCACAGAGGGGCGGGGCAAGGAGGAAGCCCAGAGAGTCACACGCCACCAAGAAAAGCTTGGCAATAATGCCAGAGGCCACCAGCCGCGGTGGTCCAGGTGCCCTGTGCCCTGGGCACTGCGCCACCTGAGTAACCCTCACACCACCCCACACAGCAGGTGTGACCGCTTTCCTTTCAGAGACAGAGCTGGAGCCAGCCGCAGGACCAGGACCCCGGCTTCAAGTATTGTTAAACCCTACCCACTGACTGTGCACACTGCTTTACTTTTTCATTTCTGGGGGACCACACTAACACCAGCAGTCCTTCTACCCCCAGATGGACAGTGGGGTCTCCATCACTAAGGAAGGAAAAGCAAGCATTCTCCCAGGAGAGATGCTTATTGGTCATCACGAAGTGACACATTTTCAGAAAGAACGGGGAGGGGAGCCTGACTACAAGCAGGAATAACACAGCAGCCAGCAGCACCCCGCTCTCAAGGGCTCCGGCACGGGGCCGCCCTGCCACTTCGAGCCACAGCCCAGCCCGCCAGCAGAGGAAAGATGTAACTGCTGCCCTGCTCCCAGAATCGCAGGAAGGTACACTTCGGGCCCGCCTGCAGAGCCCAGCCTGTGGAACCCAGCCTGCGGAACCAAGCCACGGAACCAACGGCTCCCTGAGTCACTAGGGGAGCACAGCGCCCTGGACCAGCGCTGGTTCTATGGTCTCGCATAGGCTAAAGGAGAGAGGAAGTCGTTGGTTCAATTCCACGTCCAGGAAGCCCCAGCCTGGCTAAGCTGGGCTTAAGACAGTTTAGAGAGGAAACCTTACTTCCTTCATCAGCCGAGAACAAAGCTCGCGGTGGCTCGGTCCTCGGGGGGCCTCTCTGGGGACTGAAACGGAATCTCCATGGTACATGTTGTAAGAAATGCCCATATTTAATACGAAGTCAGAAAGTGGGTTTCTAATGCCTCTGAAGGAGGGTGGAGACACTTAAAAGAAACTTCTAGTAAACTGAGCCATGCTTCTAGAATTCTCACGGGAAAGAAGAGTAACCAAGTCCCGTGAAAACTTTCCTACCAGCGGCGGAGGCACCAACAACCGCCTCAGCTGCACATGACTCCCGATTTCAGCCACAGGAGCGGACGCTGTGCCCTCCCACCAGCGCGGGGCACGGAGCACCGTGCGTGACACTGGGTTCTGACACAGCCGGCCACGGTGCGGGCCAGCATGACAAAGTGCACGAGGGGCGGTAAGTTCTCACACGCCAACAGAATTTGAACGGAAGCCAGGAGGAGAAAACAAAAGCAGAAACGTTGTGCCTGAGGGTCCCTCACGTGCAAAGGGGCCTCGGAGTCCGTCACCGCAGGTGCTGAGAGAGACCAGGCACAACCTCAGGTGAGGTTTAAAATGCCGATGGTGACTCAGTGGAAACAAACAGCGAAAAACGAGGGTTATGAAGTAGCAACGTGGCCGAGAGGCAGCACAGTAACACGCCCGAGGAAGACTTCCGGCGGGAAGCAGGAAAACCATCACCGTTGCACAGGGCACACGGCCCGCCTCTGAGAGCAGAGCAGGACCCGAAGGGTTAACACGGCTGCCGCCCGGGAACATCACTCAATCACCCTCCAGGCCAAGGAGCACTTCTGAGTGGCAGTTTGAGTTCCGGGCAGTGATTCCCCAGTCCCGCACGGCAACACCCTGGTCTGGACTCCCCGGAGAAAAGGGCTGCAGCAGCGGGACGAGTGTCCCTAACTGTCCGAGTCCACGCCTCCTTTCACCAGGTTCACTTACCTGCGTTGACCTTGGCCAACAGAAAATGGGTCACACTAGCGGTGAAATGAGCACACTAGAGAGGCGGCGGCGCACCGGGTCAGAACCAGCTCTGCCAAAAGGTGCCGCTCGCTGCCTGCGAGGTCACGTTAAAAGGTGTCTGTCGTTAACGACAGCCACGCTTCACTCCGGGGTGCAGAGGGCACCCCGGCTGGCTAGGCATGCGGGAAGGAAGTAGTTATGGAAATGAAACACAAATAAAAAAGGCAAAATATTGCAAAAACAAATTATTTTATTAAGTGCAAAACAAGCCGTAGGCAATAAATATATTAGCTCTGGTACATGTCCAAAGACTTCGGTGAGCATTCTCTCCAGAACATTTAAGGCAGTGAAATTATTCTGAACATACAGATTTAAAAAGAAAAAGGGAAGGGAGAAAGGGAGAAACAGCTATCACACGTCCCCGGACACATGCGTGGACACGTCTGGGAGCTTCACACGAATTTCAGTTTGGGCTCAAAGACAATGTCTGCGCCGTTCGCGAGCTTACAACAGAGAGAGTCTCTTACTTCCAGCTCCAGCACCCGGAACTCCAGCAGCTCGTTCTGGTCCCTGGCGTCTTGCATTTCGCTCTTCAGCCGGCTCTCCTCCATCTCCAGCCTGCAGATCTAGAGCGGGCACACCTCGGTTAACGGGACGGAGCACCGCTGTCCCCAGGGGAGGGCCTTCCAGCTGAGGAGCGGGGTGGGCGCGGCACACAGGGGCAGCGCCCAGGCCGTCCCGCGCGAGGGCTTCCGGTGGCTCCCAGGATTCAGCGAGCAGGACGTGGAGGGAAAACCTCTCCCCATGCACAGGGCCACTCTCACAGCAGCGTCCAGTCCTGTCCCAACGTCCCAACCGCTGTCAAGTAGCACAGGGTGGTGGACAGACACACAGCTGGGGCTGGACCGCAGCCCCTCCCCGGCAAGCCAGGCCAGGCCTGTCCAGCTCTGGCAGCGGAATGCTTAAAAGCCAGGCCTACCCCAGGACTCACTCCTCTAGCACGCACAGAGAAGGCAGATGGCAGGGGCAGGACAGCGACGGTGGCTGCTCAGGGTCGGTGGAGGGTGGGGACGGGATTGGTGGCAAGCGGGCCTGCGGGCTCGTGGTGGAGGGAGGGCAGAAAATGTCCTCCAACTGCACTGTGGTGAGGGCGGCACAACTCAGTAAATTTATGGGGGGAAACCCACTGAATGGCAGACAAGTAAGAAAAATTTTAAGCTAAGATCCTCTCCCAAAGCATTAGATCTATTCCACAAGCCGACTCAAGAGTTCTGGAAAGTTCCATGGCTGGAGAGGGAAGCACAGGCTCAGCTCTGCTAGCCCCATGGCCTCCCATCCAGAAACTGGACCAGGACAGCCTGAGGGCCGCCTGTCAATCAGTGCCATAGGCTCCGCCCCCGTGGGGGTGGGAAGGGCTCAGAAGCCCCTCCAAGACAGGTGGCCCTGACCTCATCTGCAGGCCCCTGTGGTCCCCTCCCTGAGGACAGGACCAGAACCAGGACCAGCGGCCGGGAGCCCCCAGAAACAGGGCTCTGGTCGCCATGGGGAAGATGCGTGCCTCTCAGAGCAGGCCCGGGTGCTGCCAGGAGAGGGTGGGGAGACTCTGGGCCCGACCCCACGGGGTTGGGGTGCCGGCCCCACATACCTTGTCCAGCAGCTCTTGGTTGGTTCTCAGGAGCAGCTGCTTCTCTTCCACCCACTTGGAATCCTAAGGAGAAGCACTCGGTATGTTCACACGCAGGGACACAAACCGAGAAAGTGTCGGGGGAGGGCCACTTCATGAGGAACTTTCAAACACTCAAAGGGGGGACAGGTCTCTGTGGGGCACCCCTGCTCCAGGGCTCATGGCCCCGAAAGCCCAGGAACTTGGTTCTGCGTCGGTGACAGAGAAACGTCACACATGATGGACCGGCCCAGGGACCACTCTCTCCCGGCAGGCTGTGGGCCGGTGGCCACGCCCGAGGGCTTCCCCATGCCGTTGGCTGCGTCCTGACAGGGGCGCTTGTGTTCGGCCCGGTCCCTCTGCCCAGGCGGGGCTAACCACGCTTCTTTGCCTGGTCAAGTCCCACCCAGGTCAGTTCCATGAGGCCACAGCGGGAATCCACGTGGCCACTGCGGCTCCCCCAGCGCCTCACGCTGCGCCCAGCACACCCCCAGTGCTCAAGAAGGACCACAGGGTGGATGAAGGGACAGATGAAGACCCTTCCTTCTTCCCTTCTCTCTGGTCCAGGGGCCGCTGGGCTTCTGTCGACCCACCAGGACGCTCCCCCTGCCCCTCCCCCCACCGCTCAGGAAACAGGTCTGGGCCCGGCTCTGCCTCTCTGCCGTGCCCCCTGTCACCAGGCCGAACCAAACGCAGAGCAGGCGCACAGGCAGGTGACTCTGGCCTGAGAAGGGCAGAGGCCAGATGCCTGAGGAACAGCCACCCTCGGAGTACCGGGTGGGCTCTGCATGATGGACGGACGGCCAGCAGGGGGCGCCGGCCCCCTTCCTCAACTACACCTCCATTGTCGACTGCGACCTTCCCTCAGATTCAAGTCAAAACAGATTTTGAGCACCGATTTGCTTCTGGAATTGTGTCCTATTTTTGTGCAAAGGGTAAGCCAAGTTAGGGTTTCCTGGCTTGTTTGGAGTTTTTCAAGGTCCGCACACAGGCTTGTTAGCTGGGCCATTCTTGCCGGGGCTCCGCTAGTGCCCTGTCCTCTGACATGTCGGGGGCACTGACGTGTCGGGGGCACTCAGTCCAGTCCACAGAGCATCCCCTCAGCACCGCGGCCCAGGGACACCACCAAGGGGACAGAAATAAATGCAGAGAATTGCAGAATCCATGCTCACCTGTCCCTTCTCAACCAGCAACTTCTCCAAATCTTCGATTTTGGCCTGACACCTCAGCAGGTCGGCTTGCAGCTGCTCCCGAGTCTGGAATGGAAAAGACCAGAAAGCTAGCGGGTCACCCCGGCTGCCCAGCAGAGGCGGCAAGGGTCGAGCTGCAGCCCAGACCTTGGAAATGGGCCGTTGGAGGAGCCTGTGTTCGAACTTGGCCTGCCTGGGCACCTGCAGGTGCTGCCACCTACACAAGCCAAAGCTTTAAGAACCGAAAGGCCTCGAGAAGCTGACGGTCCCAACCCTCTGGGTTTCACAGACAAGGACACTGAAGCCCGGAGGGGAGCCAGTTCCTCCGAGGGGCTGAGCGAGCTGGAAGCTGGACATGTCAGGGTCTCCACCGGCTTTTGGGCCAAGTTCAGGGTTGCTTGCTGGGAAGTCACCAAGCACCGTCACACTGGCCAGCGCATTTCACCGGCCCTTGATCACCCACAGGAGGGCCTGAAAGCTGACTATGGCGTTACAGACAGCGGTGGGGACCGTGACACCCTGGAGACACACGTCCTGCCTGCCCCAGGGGAACTGCCACCCAGCTGAAGCCTGGGGTTGCCGGAAGTTCTGAGCTTCTCTTGACTGTCAGATGTTGGCAACTAGATACACTTTCTAATAAAAACCGCACGGTTCAGCTCCCACCAAGCCCAGCCACGTACCTCCTCGGGCCCACAGATCACCGGCCAAATGCTTCTTTGTGGCTCAGCAGTGCCCTTCCCCACAGCCTCCCTCACCAACCCCCACGGCTGCCGTGGACTGAAACGGGCACCCTGGGGTGCCGCACAGGCTCCGGGGCATGCTCTCCACGGCCCCCTCGCTCTCAGGCAGGGGCGCAAGCAGCCCCTGATCTGTGCGACTTCCCAAGGCAGGGTAAGAACCGTAAGTGGAAGTTTCTGGAGGGCAGAGCTCAGCCCAGCACGAGGGCAGGCATGACCCAGACCTGGGTGGCCGGCAGGGGTCAGAGGGCCTTGTGGGCCGGGAGGGCCCCGACGGCCCCTCTCCGGACCCGCAGGGATGCTGAGGGGGCCGCTCAGCCCCAAAGGGAGGACAGCCTGAGGTCTGCAAGGGTCTCTCTGCAGTGTTAACATCGGATGCTGCCTGGGAGTGGACGGCACTCGCGGCCTGTGTGGGCGGGCCTCACCTCCCCCGGCAGCTTCTGCTGGGCCCCTGAGGACGCCAAGGCGGCTCCCGTCAGGCCTGCCAGATGCTGGGGCGTTGCCACAATGAGGAGTTTGCTAGGGGTCCCCATCACCCCTCAGAAACCACCCCCGCCGCCCCCACAGGGCGACTGGCAGAACCGCAGGGCCAGGCACTCACCCGGGCCTCCCGCTCCGCGTCCAGCGTGCCCCCGACCTGCTCCTGCAGGAGGGCGTAGGCTCGCTGCAGCGCCTGGTACTCCCTGGTCAGCTGGCAGAACCTCAGCTCGGCCTCCTCGCGGCTGGTCGTCTGGGAAACCAGGGAGCGCGTGACTGGGCGTGGCTCCCGGCGCCAGGGCCCAGATGCTCAACTGCCGCCGCCGCGAGTTCACGCCCCGTCGCAGGAGCGGGTAACCAGGGCCCCGGAGTGAGCGGCGGCCGGGAGCACACTCGGTCCCCTCCCAGCTGCTCCCCACCCCACCCCCAGAACTGCCTGAGCCCCGTGCCGGGGAGACAGGGCGAGGGCGCCCCGAGCCGCCCTGCCGCCCACGTGACGCAGTCCCACGTGCTGGAGAGAGGACGACGTGGAACCGGGTTTTGGGGTGAAAGACGCCCGTCACACGTGGTCGGGGAAAAGGGCACATGGAAAGCACATGTCCGGCGTGGTCGCACTTCCCTAAAGGACTCCAGCTGCGGTCAGTGAGGGGCGCACGGGGGCTGCTCGCCACCCCTGGTGAACGAGTCGGGCGCTCAGGCGGGTGAGAGGGGGGCCTCGGCTGGGGGGCTGTGGGGGGCTGCAGGGGGCTGTGCTCCCCTCCTCACACCTCTCACTGTGTTTGCCCCTCCCCCACCTGACGTCGCTGCACCGTGCAAGTGCCAGCGCGCCGCCTCCACTAGGTGGCGTGCTGTGCCTCTGTGGGCGTGTGTGCTGCGCATGTGCATGGGTGTGCACGTACACGGTGCATCTGTGTGCGTGTGCATGTGTGTACACACATGTGCACATGTGTGGGGGAGGAGGGACAGACACCATGCAACAATTTCAACTGCAAAGGGAGAGTCTCCTCTGTGACAGAGAAGTCGGGGCTGGGGAGGGAAACTGTCCCGGTGCCGCCCGGGCCCCGGCCGTTCACGGGGCCGGTGGCAGGGCGCCCCCGCGGCACTAGGGGCTGTGGCACCGCAGGTCCTCCGGGCTCCGAGCGCTCAGCGGGCAGCAGGGGCCAGAGGCGCCGCGACCAGCACCGCAGGGCAGAGCGCCGCTTACGTCGTCCAGGTCCTCCTCGGGCGTGGCGGGCGCCCTGTCCGTCCGGTCCGTGTTGCAGGACGTCTCCGATAGCGTTTCCGAGTCCACGGACTCCTCGTCAAATCCAAAAAATGTCTCCACAACATGCTTCTGCAGAAGACAACGTTCGCCGCGTCAGGCACACACCCGGAACCGCCAGGTCCCGGAGCCGAGGACCATGCCCCCTATCTGGGCCACAGGGGCCCCCCTGGGCTGGCGGGTGGGGTTCCTGGTGGGCAGCGTGGGAGAGGAGGTGGCCAGAGTGGGGGGGGGGGGCAGGCTGCTGCCGTGGGTGCTGGCCAGACCCTGCTTCTGGGCTTGGGAGCTGGTGACCTTGTGCAAGTCACTTGCCCCTCTCAAAGGGACACGGAATGCTCCCCTCATCTGTGAGCCAAAGCGAGGTCACACCTGCCCTGTGCCACATGCTGACACTCAGCCCGCTTGTGCTAAGGGGTGGGGAGTGGGCCGGGGGGGGTATCTAGTTTTAGATGCCACACAGGGAAAAGTGGAAGATGCAGGGTCCACAGGAAAACCCCAGGACTCTGGCCGGCAGGGCAAGGGTGGCCCAGGTCCCCACCCACCTGCACTAAGATGCAATTTCCCTTTAACGTCTTATTACAGCACACTTACAGCATTTGCAGAATTAGAAGGAAGAGTATAGTGGGCCCTCCCGCCCCCACCACTCAGTCACAGGTGAGTTCAATGCCAAGGCGTCACGACCTGGGGTCACCCCGCCCAGCCCTCCCCCCCCGACTCATCCCTGTGTGTACGAGTTCACCCAGCGAACAGGTGGCGGGGCACCTTCTGTGGGTCGGACGCTGGGTTGAGGGGGGTCTGGGGGAGACAACATGGTCGGAACCAGGCCTGGTCCTGGCCACAGAGAGCCTTTGTCCCCGGGGGCTGCAGACATCCACCTGCAATCTCCAGGCCATCTTCTAGGAACAGGGGCTTTTCCCCAGAACAATCCCTGGGAAGAATTTCATGTTTTTACAATCGGTGGATGCTTCTCACGACCAGGAAGGAAGAACCGTAACTAAACCCAGAGCCCAGCCCCAGGCTCCCACGGGCTTGACCACGGCCTCCTCCCCGTCCCTGCCAGGACTGAGGCCCGGGTGCACCCCCACATGCAGAGGGCGCCACCCACTGGCGGGATTCAGCCAATGCATGTCTGCAACCTCATGCTCCAAGACGTAAGGACAGTGGGCCTGGGCCCACAGCTCACAAGCTGATTGAGGGGTAATTCAGACGTCAGCGAGGGAGAGGAGGAGAGAGGAGGCCTCCAGCGTCACCCGCACAGTCAGAGCCTGAGGAGGCCTTGCCGGAGGTGGCCCACCCCCACGCCCCCCTCCAATGTCCTTGCACTCGGCCCATTCTCCTGCTGCTGCTGCTTCCGTCACACCGAAGCCATTGTTGCTTTCACTGCACGCGGGCGGGGAGCTCCTCCTGGACTCCTGACTCCCCAGGGGCTCCACGGGCCTCGCGGGCAGTGACGCGCCCCGCCGCCCACCACCCCCACGATCTAGCACGTGCTCCTCTCAGAGCCCCGTCCTCAGAGCTGCTCCGGCCCAGAGCCTGGGTGCCCCTCGGCCCTGCACGCCCTCACGCCTCTACAGAAACCCTGCTGGCTCCACCTCAGCCCAGAAGCCACCCCCTCCCTGCTCCGGCCCCTGCATCCCGGTCCAGCCACCGCCCTCTCTCACTGAAGTTACGGAGACCCCTGCCCACTCCCGCCCTGTCCCTCAGCCTGGCGGCCTGGAGTGGCTGAGTGGGAGCCGCCTCCCACCCTGCTCCAGCCTCCTCACCCCACCCCACCCCGTCCTGCACCACGGTGCTCCAGCCGCATGGGGAGCACGGTCCCGAGCCTCCCACGGGCCTGCCACGTGGGCGTGTGCCCTGCGTGGGCGCTCTCCTCCAGGACCCATGTGGGCCTCCTCTGCACTCCCCTCAAGTCTGCACCAAGGCCACCTTCTCACAAAGGCAACCCTGCCCACCACACCACGGGCTTCAAAGCCCAGCCCCGTCTAACCAGCCCGTGTAACCTTCCTTTTCTCCCTGGTGCTCCTCACCGCCTGACATAACACCTATTTTGCTTCTGTGTTTATTACCTGTCTCCCCCCCGAGACATAAAAGCCCCATGGGGACGGGGAGTTTGCTCCCCGAGGGCAGGATACAAACTCTTTCACTCGCAGGGTGGCCTGGGGCCTGGCGCACTCGGAAAGTACTGGCTGTTAAGTGAGGGTCCGTGAGTGCGTCCCTGCAGTGACCTCGACGCCACACGGGCTCGGGTACCCGCAGACAGTTTCAGGGACGAGTGGCATCTTTGCCTCCGGTCCGCTCCAGCACCAGCAGCGCAGCCACCCGGTCGTGCGCCCGGCGGGCCTCATGGGTAGGAGGTGCATGAGGACCGCACACCCAGTGCCCCTCTGGACGGACAAGCACCCCGCCCCCCACCCCAGGCAGGTTTCCGGCGCCCTGCAGACGGCCCCTGGGAGCAGCGGCCAAGGCACCACAGCAGGGACACAACTGCAGCCCTTGAGACACCTCTGTGATGCAGGCAGCTCACTGCCCTGAGCCCCAGCCTCCGAGTTTCTCTGGCTGCCACTCACTTCCTGTGAGCCCTGCTGACTGCGGGCCCTGGGGACAGGGCTGTGTCTGTGGCCAGCGTCTGCTGCTGTGCCGATGGCCTCGCTCGGTGGTGCAGGGACCGCCCTGCCTGGCACGGCGGTTACAGCCCCAGGGACCACCAACCGCATACTCTCCAAGGGACCAGGAAAGGACTTCACGCTGTGAAAACCCTGTCAACGACCTGGGCCATCCTGGGAGCCAGTGACCCCGCACGCCACCACCGGGGTGTCTGACTGTTGAAGCCTGAGGGACAGCTGGTGGATGCCCCACCATGGAGCCCTCTTGCGGGGCCTTAGCTGCTGATGCACCTCTAAAGCAGAGCCGCCTGTCCCCAGAGCCCAGAGCTGCCCCCCAAAGCACAGCACCATCCCGGAGACGGAGGCCCTGAGGCGGCATCTGCTGGAGGAAGGAGGGAGCAGCTCTGAGGGCGGGGGGAGGCCAGACACAGACGGGCTTTCAGATTAGAACCCTCTGGCCACCAAGGGCAGGAGCCCGAAAATTCACAGCGCTCCCAACGCCACAGCAGCAGTGAACTGACTGTGACCCCACCCCGCACCCCGTACAGCAGAGGGATGGGGTCAGCTTGTTCCCTCCGAGGGCTGGCTGTTTTTTCACTAGGGACCGAAGTCCACGGGGAGCAACACGCACTACATAGGGGCACGCCTTTGGTAACTTAAAAAGACAAGAGGGAAAAGGGCATTTTCCTGCTCAAGTGAAAACCTGGTGCTGTCTTTGAAGACCAGGCCCAGGGACGGGCGCCCCCCCTCTACCCCCAAGCCCAGCCGCCCGCCTACCTTCGTGCCTGTAGGTGAGCTCCTGGCAGCCGGAGAAGTACAGGCAGACCAGGGTGCACAGGCAGAGGAAGAAGGAGAAGTACAGCACGAACAGCAAGTACTCCATGGTGCGCCCGGCCCGCCCCCGCCGGCGTCTCCCGGGCCAGGAGCCGCGTTGCCGCACCGACACGCAGGCCCCCCGCGCCCAGGAGAATGCGCTGTCCGCTCCCGCCGTGCACTCCTCTCCTTCGCCTTGGCCTGCCCGGGAGTCCTGAGGCTGGTGTCCTTCCGTGACAGGGACGCCAGCTCAGGGGCGCGCAGATCAGGGGCTGAGCAGCCGTTTCCAGGGCCCAGGCCGGGCGCGAGTCACACGGGGCGGCTTGTGGGCCGGTTTATTCTCTGAGAGCTCTGCTCCCACACACCGGGCTCTCTGGGGCCCCTGTCACCAAGGCCATTCCACAGGGGACCAGGCACAGTGCTAGCAACGGAGACCCAGAGGGAGCTCCTCCAGGACCTGCCCACACCCAGGGGGTGCTGCCTCCCGAGCCTGGGAAACATGTCTGCTGCCGCCGCCCACCCCATGTGTCCCGGCCTCCTCCACATGGTCCCTGGCCCATCCCACCGAGACACTGCCCCTGGAGCAGGGTCGGCCCCCCGCCCAGGGGGGGCACCCGCGAGTCTTCTGGAGAAGCCTCTCTGGGCATAACTTCAAAAGCAAAAACTCTCACAGTGGAGGGGAAAATGGACAGATTTTTGCCATTAAACTAAAACACATACTTTGAAATCTAGTGAAGCAATGTTAAAAGGCAAAGGACAATTCACAAAGGAAGGAAATGAATACAGCCAAGTTCATACACATATATTTCAGCTTCAATACTGCTTGATTCCCTGTTCCTTCTCCGGTATCCGGGACGAGCCCTGTGCAGCCCCATCACGCAGTGTGTGCTAGCTGGTGCTCAGCCTGTGAATCACACTTCCAAAAGGGCGGCCACCCAGATGCAGCAGGGGCTGGTTCACGGACGGGCCTGTGACCGAGGTGAGCCCAGGAGCGCCAGCCTGGGACTTCTGCCGGGACCACTGAGGAGAGACGCCGCCCTGCTACAGAGGTTGCCAGGCAGCCCCAGTGCCAGCCGCTACAGTGTGTGGGCCACCACATGGGACGGCCGCCCTGAGAAACAGGCCCGCCCAGAGGAAAGCAGAGTCAAAAGACAAAGAGAGGCAGGTTCCTGACAATATCATGTGAGCATCTGGATCCAGCCATGCCTGCAGCTGCCCCTCTAGGCTTCCCAGTTATATAAATTATTATTATTATTCTTTTTTTTTTGCTTAAGGGACTGAGTTTTTGACCCTAGCAATACAAAGAAACTTGGCTAATAGGGAGGGGAAGATAATCCTAGAGTCAAGCCATGTGCACACTGCTGAGTTCTGGGACAACCTGAAGGCTGGTCTCTCCAAACTACCCTGCACCGGGACCCTCAAGCAAAACCAAGGTCAGCTGTGCCCGGCGAAGGTCACCAGCTGCAACAGCTGCCTGAGCTGCCGGAGAGCCCTGGCTTTGCAGGAAGCATGAGACGTGTCCAGTGGGCTGGCGCCTGGATCTACTTAGACGTCCCCCCCACATACACACTTCTGCCAGAAGCTTCTCATGGGCGCAGACCCCTCTCTGTGCCCTGTCACCTGAGGCAGACACTCCACAGACAATGGCTACCGTGATGGGGAGAAGGGAGGGGCTGAGAGCCACACGGCCTTGGCCTTCACTGCTGAGCCTGCCGTGGGTGTAAGCAGCCACAGCCGTGGGCCAGTTCAGACAGGGCAGCATCTGGCCCAGGGAACCCGGCTGGAGCCCTCAGCGTAACCACAAGTGCGGGGCCCCAACTCTGCTCCCGGGCTGCCTGGCAGACCACGTGGCCCCAATCCTGGCTCCCCTACGTCCCAGGGACCCTCCCAAGCCCCGGCATCCTCTGAGTCGTTCCCCAAACTGAGCCCGGAGGGAGCCAAGCAGACTGACGACAAGATGTTACCCTCCCTCCAGGCAGGGGAGCAGGGGCACGGGGGTGGGGGGCCCAGGGTCAGCTGAGCAGAATCTCCAGGGGACAGCAGAAGGTGGAGAGTGGAAGGCGGCAGGAGGAGCAGGTGCAGGGTGAGTGCCCAGCAGGAGTCTGGAGGGGAGGCAGCACCACAAGCCCCAGGGGCTGACGCCAGTGTGCGCAGAGGGCAATGACTCCAGTGGTGAGTGGTCCAGATCCATTGGGTCCTGGGGGACCCTGAGGGCCTGGCCAGGGAGCCCACCTTCATCCCCTGGGGTTTTAGGGAAAAGGAGGCAGAGCCAGACATGTGCCGCAGAAAGAAATGCTGGCAGCAGGTGGAGCAGCCAGGGAGCTGCTGCGACGGACAGACCAGGGCCTGGAGACAGAGGAGCAAGCAGAGGCCTCGAGGAGGGGGGGCTGGAGTCAGGGAACCTGGCCCTCCCCTTCCCACTGGGTCTGGGGTCCCCCCAGCACCCAGCAGGTGGCCCGGGAGCCTGCACAGGGGCCTCCCAGCCACTTCTCCCTGGAGACGGGCCCACCCGCAGGCTCACACCAGGTGTGTGGTTTCAGCCCCATGTGCATCCACTGCCTGGAACCACCAGGACAGCTTGTCTGTTCCGGTCTTCAGTCCCCAGTGCCTGGACGTTCGGCTGGATGAGGTGTCCTGGGCAGGCTCCACGGCCCCCTGTCCCGACTTTAGCCATTGCTCCGATGCCCAGTCCCTGCAGAGCTACAACCCTAAGCCACCTGGCAGCATGTTCAGCGGCCAGGAACACACAACTCACTGCCCACCCCGCAGCAGCGCGGTTTGGGGTCAGAACCTGACGCCGGACCTTCTGCAGAACAAGCCTCCCCCACTAGGGTCCCTCTCCTGCAGCTCCTCGGGGGGCTAGCCAACAGGTTCCCTGGGCAGAGGCAGCCAATGCCAGTCTTGTCCCAGAAGCCCGGCGGGGCAGGGTCAGCAGCCTCGGGGCGTGAAGGGTCAGACCTGGAAGACGAGGTCTGACTGCCCTGTCCTGCCCCAACCACATGGTCAGCAAACCAATGGGGGGCAAAGGGCAGAAGTGGAGGAGCCCCTTCGGGGAGCTGTGGACTCGGGGAGCTTTGCAGAATCTCCTCAGGGACGGGCTGTCGGACTTACAGAAAGTTCTGGAAACTTCGACGCATTTCACCACGACACTCTGGTGAGCACAGGCCCAGGCCAAGCAGCCGAGCGCACGGCGCACACGGGGTCAGAGAGTGCGGGCGTTTGGAGGGAGGGCGAAAGCAGAGACTCCCCGCGGCCCGGGCGGGAAGAAAGGGAAGCCGTGGGCCTGCAGGGGGCTGGGGACTGAGAAACCCACTCGGCCCCCGATGGGTCCACACTTCCCTTCCGTCCCTCCGCAGACAAACGGAGCGGAGTCGGAGCTGGTGCAGACAACCGGCTCCACTGGCCCTTGGGGAGAGCGGAGGAGGCTGGTGGGCCCCAGAAACGGTAAGTGGGAAGGACTCCGAATCTAACCGGCCTGCGAGGGGCATGACGGTTTTAGTCACTGGCCAACCACCCCATCCTTCTGGAACCAGCCAGCACTGTGCGCATGCATTCTTCCAGGAAAAGCAATTCTCTTGCTCAGGCGCCACGATCTGGGGGCCCCCAGCCTGGGCCAGGCGGCCACCAGGCACGAAGGGCAGGATGTGGTGGGACACCCACAAGGCTGGCGAACGGCCAGCCGACCCCGGGCTCCTCAGGCTGCCCTCGTAAACGCACTCAGGGGTCAGGAGAGGGAGACGGCCCTTGCCCACCCCGGGCCCTCTGGTGCCGGTGTGAAAACTCGGCCACAGCCTGACCACGGGCTTCCCGGAACCGCCCCCAGAGGCTCCACGGGGTGCAGAGCACAACCGCACGGCCAGCTAGCGGACGGACAGGCGGAATTCCTTTTGAGTGCTGTTGTGTGATCACCCATCCGCTGGCGGCCGTGGCGGCGTTCCCAGACACTCCAGGCGACTGCAAAAACAAGGCCATTCCTCCATGAGGCGCAGGAGACGGGTCACACCCTCCGATCCGCACATTAGGATCTGATCTGCCCCTGGGAACAATCCCGAGGGGCACCCAGCCTTCAGGTCCAAGGGAGCTCACGGGGGCGACATCTACGGGACCGAGAAGTCCAACAGGAGGAACGGTGGTCCCTCAACGAGATGCTCCGGGAACGAGGTGGACGGGCCGGGGGGAGCTGCAATGAAGCACTCGGTCACCCGTGGGGAACGGAGTGGACAGGCAGGCGGGCACAGTAGGGCAGCCGGCAAGTTCCTCCGGTCTGCTCGGCGGGTGTGGGAGCCATAAAACGTGTTTTCGACAATAGCACCGCAGCTGGGATGAAGGCCCTACGGGGCCACAGTGGGTGAAAACGGGGTGTCAGCGAGCATTCTGCAGGCACAGACGTGTCACAGAAAGACGGAGTGGGAGGAGGGCCAGACAGGGACGGGCAGGGTCAGTGGGGGCCCAGGAAAGTGCCACACGAATCGCCTGCTGGTGACAGACCGCCTTGGACTCCCCAGCTGGTCTGCGGTGCAGTCACACCCCGTCCGAGGTACAAACGGACCAGTTCTTGGGACTGCTTCCGTTCCCGAGTTCCTGCGGTCAGTGCGTGGGGACCCGCCCCTCCTTCAGCTCAGCGGTGCTGCCCGCAGGGGCCTGGAGCCCCGGACTGGACTCTCGGCCTCATCCGCCCGCACTGTCTCTGCGTCATTTCTGTGTTTGATAGCTATACGCTCCCTGGAACCCTAAAACGGTGAAAACCACCCCAGCCTCCCGGGCGTGCTGTGGGGACTGAGTGAGGCGGTGTGAACGCCCACAAGCCGAGTGCCGGTCACGTGGCGAATCCCCGCAGAGCACCGGCCCAGGGACGTGCCCCCGGCTGCTGCCCTGGACGTGCCGTATTTGGCACATGGAACATGCTAGCACATTTGCACCAAAAGTTACAGCCCTTAGATTCCACATGAAGTACAGTGCTAAGAGTTAAGTTGGGTCCCCCCAAAAGATGACAAAATCCTAAGCCCCAGACCTCAGCATGTGACCTTATCTGGAAATGCAGTCATGGCAGAAACAATCAGCTAAGTTACCACAAGGTCACACTGGAGTGGGGTGGACCCCAACCCGAAACGTCTGCTGTCCTTCTAAGAAGACAGCCCTGGAAGACACGGGGACAAGGGAAAGCGGTGTGTGACGGCGGAAGCAGAGGCTGGAGGGACGCCACGGCAACACCAGGATGGCCGAAGACGCTGGGGGGCGGGGGGATGGGGGGTGCGGGGAGCGGGGGGTGGGAAGGGCTCCCCTGCAGGTTCCAGAGGGCGCCCGGCCCTGCGGACACCTTGGCGTTTGACTCTGGGCCCCAGAACTGTTGCCCTAGGCCACCCGGTTTGTGGCACTTGTTCCAGAAGCCCTGGGGAACGAACACCTGAGGCCCCCACTTCTTTTAAAGCACCGACACACCTGACCCCCTGGGCTCTTTCCTTACAGCAACTGGGAGTCAGGGTTCAGCTGCCCGGGCGCCCACCTCTCCCTGACTCACCCCCCAGCTGCACCCGGGCAGCAGAGCCGCGCCTCAGGGGCCGGCCATCATCACGTGCTCGCTGCTGTCTCTCAGACAGAGAAGGACTTCCGTACGGCCATGCACACCTCTACCAAGGACAAGCCGGGGGAGGAGCGGGCCGGTGCCGGTGCCGGTGCAGGTGAAACGCAGGTGCCCGGTGAGAGTGCAAACTACGTCTCTCCTTACACCGACCTCCCCACCTGCTCCCTCCCGCGCCAGCCTGGTCCTGGCGCCTCCGCCTCCCAGCCGCCCCGTCTCCGCCAGAACGTTCAGACGCTGCCCCAGAAATCCACACTTACAGAAAGAACGCAGTCCCGCACTATTCCAAACAAGCCCGAAGCTCCCAGCTCCTCAGGGCAGGCTGTAAGGTGTTATGGACCAAGCCTGAGTGCCCTTTAAAAGGTCTAAGTGTTTGTGTTTTCCATTTTGGGTGAGCACTCAGTCCTGAGGCCTGAACACAGAGCTCAGCCACCAGTCTTCCCTGAATAAACCACGAAAACCAGGGCCAGGGCCGTCAGTTACGCACCACTGACAGACGGTGATGACGGGCTTTTCACCGTCAAATGTGTGGAGGTGTGGGTGTCCCTGGCCCCAGGGCCCCACCCCGCAGGCCCTGATGTGGCAGCGAGGCCAGGCCACACGCACGGCAGGCTCACCTTGGGCGGCTTCAGGCCTTTCCCGCGATGTCTTTTGGGGCGCAAGAGCCGTTCTCTCTCCTGGAAGGAAACACAGCCATCAGCCTTTTCAGCCAGCCTCCCGAGTCACACCAGCCAACCCAGCTGGCCCTCGGGGGCGCGACCTATGACCCCGCCCGGCCCACCTGTCGGCCCAGGCGTGGGTCTATCCGGGCGCTGACACCCCCGTGATGCTGCTGCTCAGGGCGGGGCCACCTGCTCCACCTTAACTGGACTGTCCCTCAAAACTGCCCTGGTTCGCCAGACCCACAAGGTCCCAGCCGTCTGCTTTGGGGGCAGAGGCTGTAAGGCTCAGGGCACTGGCGAGAGGACGTTTGCTGGCAGGACCGCGGCACAGGGAGAAAGCCCGCGGCTTGGAGCTCAGGCAGAGCTGGCCAGTCCCTGCGGGGCCTCCTCCTGCCTGGCCACACACTTCATTTCACGGTTCTCGGGCTCTTCCTCTGCCACGTGGGGCTGGCACCCGCCCTGCAGTGCCGCCCGAGGAAGGAACAGGACTGCCGTGCCTGGTGGCTGCTGTCACGAGAAATGGCACCTGCAGAGGAGCAGCTGCAGCAGCAGCACTCGGCCCAGATAAAACCAGTAGAGTCTCTTTTCTAACCAAGCGCCATTTTCCCTTTGGCTGCCAGGAGACCCAGGCATGCTGGTGGCTGGCCTCAGTCCTCACAGTCCGCCCCTGTGCCTCCTGATCCCGACCGACTGCACGCTCCTTATTTCCTCTGGCCTCATGTCACTCCTCTTTCACCTCATCGTCATTCCACTGAGTGTGCTTTCTCAGCTTACACTGCATCCAGCCCTCTTGCAGCAGAGAGGGAAGGATGGATGGGTGGGTGGGTGGGGGATGGATGGTGGATGGGAGGATGGATAGACAGACGAATGACAGATGTATATCTAACCGGGTGCAGCCAAGAGGGGGGCCCCAAATAGGGATTTTGAATGAGGTCCAGAACTCAGGGTGTCCAGGAAATATTAGGATGTCTTCACCCCCCCACCCCACAGGTGTGGGTTGGGGGAAGGGACACAAGGAGCAGGGCCATTGAGAGCTGTTTTGCATAGCAACAGCCTTGCAGCTGACCTCTGGCGTGGTCATTTAACACACCTACAACCTTTACCTGGTTACACAGATATGTTAAACAGCTGTGGCCACACTCTGAGCCAGGGGAATGGAAGTAACTTCCCCGCCAAGACATAACTGGGGGGCAGGTCCCCCGAGTTACAGCGCCTGCATGGGGGCTTGGAGAAGATTGGCTCCATGACACGGGGCCACACCTGCCCAGACTCACGATGGCAGCCAGAAAGACTGGAAGGATATGAGAGTGCTGACAAGCGTAGCCGATGGTGGGAGGAGTCGGAAATGGGGCTGCAGAGGAAGATTGGCGGGGGGATTTAAGCCCAGACGCGGCAGCCATTGAGGAGGGAGAACCACGTGCCTTTGCCAGAGTGGGGACCCCTGCAGCATTAGTAGGGGAAACACCACCCGGCTGTAGCAGAGATCCCGGCGACACAGCTGGTGGTGCCAGGAACCGAGGGAGGCCTACTGGGCGAGACGGATCACTGGGCAGAACCGGGGGCTGCCTGAGCCCAGACTTCTGTTTCTTTTCCTGGGTTACAGTACCCCAGACTGGGCAAAGGGGGAAGGAAGGACTGTGTGTGTTTGTGGGTGTTTTAAGGGACTTGGGGATTTTGATGAAGACATTAGGTCACTACTTTAAGTCTGTACAGCGTTAAATAAACATTTCCTTCCCTTTTCACGAATCTCTGGCATTGAGAGACGTCTTTCCTCTGGCGGCGGACATAATGAACCTGGGGGTTCCTTTCAGGTAATAGTACGTTGCCCTCGGCCGCCCTTGGGCCCCCCCGTTGTTCTGTAACAGTTTTGGCGACTCCGCCGGGACGACAGTTGTCCGTGGCAGACCGACCCCTCAGGTGCGAGAGACTGAGACTTCGGGGTTTCCCGTCTCGAGAATCTCTCTGCGCTCCTGGGGGCATCGGCCGCCTGTCACGCCTGGAAAGGTGAAAAGGAAACGAAATGGGGAGGCAGCAGAGACGTGAAAATGGTTTGGTTGAAAACTGGTTTCCGAACACCGTTTTGGAATAATGGAGCTGTGGGTAATGGTTTGGTTAGCGTGCTGCTCCCAGGTTGCCCCTGTCTGCTCACTCACAGTTTCGGGGAGCCCAGGGGGCACTAAGGGAACCTGTCCTCAGGTTTGGGGAGGAAGCAAACCCCTAGGCTCTGTAAGCCAAGCCTGCATGTATGCTGGGGATCGGACAGCAAGTTGTGTGGGTGCACCGCCATTTGGGGTAAAATGGGGGATGAGCCACGTGAGTGCCCCACCGTGGAGGACTGAGTGTGCACGGTTGTCGCCATCTTGGACAACCCAGCATACGTGGGCATCGCCATCTTGGATGACCCAGCATGCATGGGTGCCACCATCTTGGATGACCCAGAGTGCATGGGCATCACCATCTTGGACTACCCAGTGTGCATGGGTGCCGCCATCTTGGATGACCCAGAGTGCATGGGCATCACCATCTTGGACTACCCAGTGTGCATGGGTGACGCCATCTTGGACGACCCAGTGTGCATGGGTGCCGCCATCTTGGACTACCCAGTGTGCATGGGTGATGCCATCTTGGACGACCCAGTGTGCATGGGTGCCGCCATCTTGGATGACCCAGCATGCATGGGCGCTGCCATCTTGGAACTAGGCAAGGTGGTGGGCTAAGGGTTCTCTTTAGATCGTGGGCTGTCTGCTGCTGCTGTGTGGGCACTGCAGCAGTCAGGTTCTCTGTGTAACTGGTTCTGATAGGGAGGGCTCTGGTTCTGAAGGTCGTGAACTGAGGTCCAAGGGTGAGCATCTGATATATAACGTGTTTGCAGGGTCTGAGCTTCAGAAAGCTGCAGGATGTCCCTGCGAATCTAGGGACTTTTAGTGGAAGGTACCTGTAGTGCTAGGGACTTTTGGCTGCCACATACTGAGTTTAAATACTGAGTTTAAGTGCAGTCCTTCCCAGTGTGGGGAAGGAACCAGGATTAAAAGAGATTGATGGTTAAATCTGGATGAGTAAAATTATGTATAAAGGATGTGAAAGTTTTAAACCTGGAGTAAAGGAAACCTCAACTACTTATTTTCTGGTTGCATGGGAAAAGAGCAAATTTCTCACACTGGTTTTGTTTCTGATCAGAAACCTGCACCTGAAGACCTAAGAAAGGTCACTGTAAGACCTAGGAAAGGTCGCCTATAACCAGTTGGGGAGCATGCCTTTGCCACTCGAGACCCAGGAAGGGTCATTTGGGGCTGATGAGTGCTTCGGCCAGAGGCAAAGGGGGCATGTCTCTGCCAAGAGACCGGGTCTGAAGGAGCATGTCTCTGCGAGGCACCCATGCACACATTGGTGCAAGAGAATGCCTCCACCTGTGTATTGTTCTGGAACTCTGTGTTCTGGATTTTGCTCTGTATCTGCTCTGAAAAGACAATTGAGGATGCCAGGGAAGGTTGAAACTTCACACTCTGTAGGACAGTTTTGAGAAGCCTGGTGGATATCAGAAGGAAAAGGATTTTCCTTCACTTTGTATTTTTCTCCCTACCTGATCCCTCCAGAATTTGGCATTCTGAAGGAGTGAAGACGTAAGCTTTCTTTGCATAAAACCAATAAGACCAGTCACTAGTAGTGGTTTTGTTAACCAAGACTTTGACTGGAATGTCACACCTGAAGGAGGCACATCTGGGTTCTGATTGTCACCAGAAAGCCCTGAGGAACTGGGATTGACTTATGAAGATAGAGAAAGCCCACGAGAAAAGCCTTGTCCTTTGGTTGGTTGTGCGGTTCATGGCAGTCTTTCCAGGGAAGGAACGAAGGCTGCTTTTCTGAAGGATGGCCAAAAAGGAACCTGTAGGCACAATGGAAGCCTCAAGGATTTGAGTGAAACAACTGGTACAGGCGAAGCCAGATGGCAGATGTGTGGCTCTGCTTCTGTGCCCCGAGGGGC
>PVIA01014992.1:0-24512 GCA_004024845.1 Tonatia bakeri | reverse complement strand
TAGACAGTAGGTAGAAAATAGACAGGGGGAGGGTAGGAATAGTATGGGACATGTAGACACTAGAGAACTTATGACACATGGACATGAACTAAAGGGGGGAATGAGGGTGGGAGGGGATGGGCAGGGTGGTGGGGAGTGAGGGGGGAAAATGGGCCAACTGTAGTTGCATAATCAATAAAATAAAGAATTAAAAAATAAATAAATAAATAGTCTAAATTTATTTGTTAAAGTTATTCCTTTTATACTATGAAAAATAAATTGCCAGCAATCTTATACAACTTTATTACCTTTCTGTTTCTCAGACCTTTCAAATGCTATCTGGCCAGAACTATTCCACCTATAACGACTCTAAAATATCTTCTTTGTCTGATTAACATGAGGCAGAAGAGTAGCTCAGCTCCCTTTTCAGCTTCAGAGGATGAGGAAATAAGAATGAGCAGAGTTTTCTAACATGTGTTTGGTGTGATGAAATCACATTTGTCCTCAAAATGCAGACTATTGCTGGCATTTTTATGGTTTGATTTTTTTTTAACTAAAAATTCATCCATATGTGCTCAGATTCTAAATGACAAAAGCCATTCATTCAACTACTTCCAATGAAGTGGAGTCATTGTTTGAAGAAAAGATTACAGGTTCATAGCTGTTGAGGCTTTTCCACCAGGAACTCAGGCAGTTTAGGCTGTGTCACACCACTACCACCTCCAGCTAAGGGCGGAGCTGGCATAGACTGAGAACCAGAACTCACCAGAGAAAAAAAGTCTGTCATCATAAAAAAAAAGAAAGAAAACTTCTCAATCTCCAACTTTTAGGTTTAAAGAGACATGAGATGTGCAGCTGTGAGAAAAGCTGTTTCATGTCACACTTCTCTTGTCACAGTTGCCAGTTGGATCCTGCCTGTTCAGCTTCTGTCCCGCCTCTCTTTGCTAACCCCAGGCAAGATGCTGCGGGGCAGGCCTGGGAGAGTGATCTCAGTCTCAAGGCCAAATGCATGACTAAAATAAACAGAGAAAAGCCAAATCATTGTCTTTGGGCTGAAATGACCATTTTGCTCATTTGAAGCTTCTGACTTCCTTTTGGAACCACTTGAGATGTCCAGATGGGGCTTTCAAAGTCTCTTTCTTCTATGAGGTTTTTTTTTTTTAAAGTGATACATGCCATATGTTCAAGAGTCAAACAACTGTACTTTCACTGTTTGCAGCTATAGGATGAATAGAAATACAGTACAGGACAAGGAAATTTAAAAAACACACACATTTAGCTGCATCTTTTGAGGAATTGAAGCTGCTTTGAAATGTGTGCTCATAATTCCTTGCCTCATCTTTGGGTGGAGTAACTTGAAAGTTTTAGTATCTTTGCCAGTATTTTTCACATGTGGAGAGGAAACAGACTAGTTGAGTAAGACTGCCTTAAAATTTAAAAATATAATAGGATCCACAGACTTTTTTTTAAAACCATTATTGAGTCTTTGATTCTTTCATGGAATTTTTGCTCTAACGTGACTGTCTTTGCTTCATCCCACAATACTAGACTGAAATGATGGTATATAAGCCTTCCCCAGCTACTGGGAGAATATAAAAACCATCTACCACGCAGTCGAATCAGTTAAAACTGTTTTGGTCATAAGTGACAGAAATTTTACTCAAGTTGGCTTAAGCAAAAAGGAGAACTTTTTGGCTCACATAACCCATAAGTGTAGGAGTATACTAGCTTGAGGCATAACTGGCTCAAGATGCTTAAATAATTGATGTATGGAATCCTTCTCCTCTCTACTTCATAGATCTGCTTTCCTTTACGTTGCTTTCATTTCAGGTATGGTGGCAAAATGACCATCAGCAGCCTCAGGCTTAGCAACACCAGTAGAAAGAGATTTTATTTCTATATAATCCTTTTAGTAATTTTAGACAAGGCTCTCATTGGCCTGGTTTAGGTCATGTGCCATCTTTGAGCCAACCACAGTGGTCAAGAGCTTGTGACATTGTTAACATGCTCTCACTGGAACCAAAGGAGGGTCCAGATTCATTCAAATCACAAAGATAGTTTGAGAAAATGCATGATTCCTTGGAAAATTGGGTTACTGATAGCAAAATGGCAATGGATGCTGTAGCAGGCATTGCTGGCTGCCGGTCTAAAATCCACTTTCCTCTTTTTCCCTGCTAACTGAACCCTAATATGTTTAGGTATTTAGTCCCCACATGTAAGGCTTCAGGTAAGGGTGGGAGTAAGGGTGGGCAAGCACAAAGAGTCACAGTCTGGGCAAATGAGGAAGGTATTCTGTTCACATAACAACACTGACAGCATGTCAGAGTCCAAGTTGAATGAGGCAAGCATTCAAGCAAGGAAAAAAGTGGCAATGGCTTATGGGAAATTGGTTACATGCAGAGGAATTGATCAAAGAGATAATATATTACAAATAATTGGACCCAGGTTTCTCGATGTTGGAGAAGGGAATTACAAATATGGAAAAGGAGAAAAGTACTAAACCATGTGGTATTGGATTGGAATGGAAGGTACTGTTGTGAATTAATGCATTTAAACATTATATATATATATATTATATATATAATACATATATATATTCTTTCCAGAAAAAGTCCAGCCACTGTTAATATGAGAATAGTTTGCATGACATCAATGTAACCTGGCAGCCAAGGAGAGTGGATTGGAATGTACATGTGTAAACAATGATGACTATACTAGTCAGTGGAGATGGCAGATACCATTGAATGAGCATGTGTACTATGTGGCCATGGCATTCAAGATGACAGAGCAAGTGGAGCAATGACTCTGCATCAGATTTTGCGTTAAGCTTGAACATTCCTCTGTGGAAACTATTCGGATGAGTCAGAAGGCCACAGCTATGGGCAACTGGTGATTGGCAGCTTCATCACACAGTGTGCCCACTCATGCATCTCATCTCATACAGATTTTTTTGATAAAACTTCAAATCGCTCAGGTGACTCAAGCCCCCTACAGCCAAGATGTGGCACCCTGGGATTTCTGCCTTTTCCCAAAACTAAAATCATCTTTGAAAGTGAAGAGATTTCAGGCCATCGATGAGATTCAGGAAAATACGACAGGGCAGCTGATGGCAACTGGGAGAATTGTGCCTACTTTGAAGGGGACTGAGGCATCATTGTCCTATGTACAATGTTTCTTTCATCTTGTATCTTCTTCATTAAACACGTCTATTTTTCCTATTACATGGTTAGATACCTTCTGGACAGACCTCACGTTTAAACATATATATGCAAATATAGGAACAGTAATATCTCAGAGCAGAAAACAAACCTAATGTTCAAATGTTATCTTCTAAATACTACTCTACACTAAAGGGAACCAAAGTTTCTTATCAACAGTGAATCCAGCTCTGAGCAAAGAAAGTACAAGATGAACAGGGATATTTTGTAAAGACCAAAAGTAAAAGTGCTCAAAAAAGGATGAGGGCATCTTGAAGGCACACAGAAACCAATGCTAAGGTTCCCAAATTGCCAATCTGGGGCAATTTGAGCAAGAAAATAAATATCTTAGCAATGAATTATAACCCATTAAATAAAATAAAAATTTGTATGCATAATAGTATAAATAAATAAATGATGAAGAAAGAGAAGTTCTCCCTTACACAGAATTCCAACTAATAAGTATAGAAAAAAATGGTGAAAATAAAAAATCACCATTTGGCAAATACTTTAGTAATAATTATTTCAGACAAGAATCATAGATGGATGCTCAAATTTAAATTATATATATATATAACATTTTGCCTACATAGTCTCAAACCAGTTAGTTATTGAGTAACTACTTTGGAAAAACCTGGCAAACACCACCTGAATTAAGTGATTAAATCAATGATAATGGGAAAAATTAACAACATGTAGCTTGGATATGATGCAGCGAGTACACCACGTCATAAAATAGACTTTGAAACAAAGGCCATAGTAAAAGACAAATGTGAGCATTACATAAAGATAAAGAGGTCAATCCAGCAAGATGATATAACATTTATAAATATATATACATCTAACATAGGAGTACCTAAATATATAAAGCAAATATTAAGAGATCTGAAGGGAGAAGTCAACAGTAATACAATAATAGTAGGGGAGTTTCAAACACTGTTTACATTAACACTGATTTTCCTTTTTCAGACAGAAAATCAATAAGGCCTTAAATGACACATAACACCAGATGGAATTAATAAATATATGTCAAACATTCCATCTAAAAGCAACCCAATACACATTCTTCTCAAGTGCACATGGAACATTCTTCAGGATAGGTCATATGTTAGTCACAAAACAAAGGAAATGGACATGAAGTAAATAAAATTTAAAGAGACAAATAAAAATGGAAATACAGTATTTCAAAATGTAGGCTGCAGCAAAAGTAGTTGTAAGAGGAAAGTTCAGAGTGATACTGAGCTACCTCAAGAAACAAGAAAAGTCTCAACTAAAAAACCTAATGTTGCACTTAAAGAGACTAGGAAAAGGAGAGCGAACAAAGCCCAAAGTGAGGAAGGAAATAGTAAATATCATAGCAGAAATAAAGAAGATAGAGACCAAGAAAATAATAGAAAAGATCAATGAAACTAAAAGCTGGGCCCTGGCCATTGTGGTTTAGTTGGTTGGAGTGTCAACCTATAAACCAAAAGGTTGCCAGTTTGATTCCTGGTCATGGCAATATCTAGGTTGCAGGTTTGATTCCCCACTGGAGTGTGTATTGGAAGCAACTAAACAATGTTCTCTCTTACATTGATATTTCTCATTCTCTCTCTCTCCTCTCTAGAAGCAATGAAAAAAAAAAAGTCCTCAGGTAAGGACATAAAAAAGAAAGAAACTAAAAGCTGGTCATTTGAAAAGATAAACAACATTGATAAACCCTTAGCTAAACTTACCAAGAATAAAAGAGAGAGTTCGAATAAGTAAAATAACAAATGAAGACCAGAAATATTGGGGGGAACACTTTGTAAAGTATATGATTATCTAATCACTATAATATACACCTGAAAATAATATTGAATGTAAATTGTAATAGAAAAATAATATTTAAACTTAAAATGGATTAATAAAACTGAAGGTGAAATTGTGATACTACAGAAATACAAAAAGATCATAAGAGAATACTGTGAAAGATTATACACCAAAGTACTGGACAACCTAGAATGAATGGATAAATTCCTAGAAATATGCAATCTTCCAAGACTGAACAATAAAGAAATAGAAAAATCTGAACAAACCAATCACTAGTAAGATTGAATCAGTAATAACAAACTTCCCAGCAAACAAATGTTCAGGAACAGACAGCTTCACTGGTAAATTCTACCAAATATTCAAAGATTTAATACCTATCCTTCTTAAACTGTTTCAAAAAATTGAGGAGGAGCAAACACTTCCAAACTCATTTTATAAAGCCAGAAAGGACACCACAATAAAAGAAAATTACATGTCAATGTTCCTAATGAACATAGATACAAATTTTTAAAATAATTCTAAACTTTAATGAAACCACTAAACAATCTTGAGAAAAAAAAGAAAAGAGCTGAAGGCATCACGCTCCCTGACTTCAAATTAAATTAGAAAGGTTAGTAGTAAAACAGTGTAACAGATCAATAGACTAGAACAGAAAGCCCAGAAACAAACCCATACGTGTATGTACAATCAATTAACACAAAGGAGCCAAAAACCTACAATGCAGAAAAGGCAGTCTTTTCAATAAATGGTGTTGGGACAACTGGACAGACACATGCAAAATAATGAAAAATACTGGACCATTTTCTTACAGCACACACAAAAATTAACTCAAAATGGATTAAAGACCTGAATGTAAGACCTGAAATTATAAAATTCCTAGAAGAAAACATAGGCAGTAAACTCCTTGATTGGTGTTATCAGTGCTTTTTAAAAAATCCAAGTACAAAGGCAAGGGAAACAAATGTGAGACTACATCAAACTGAAAAGCTTCAGGACAGCAAAGGTAACCTTCAACAAAATGAAAAGGCAACCTACAGAATAGGGGAAGATATTTGCAAATTATAAATCCACTACAGAGTTAATATACGAAATATGTAAAAAACCCATGGAACTCAACAACAACAAAAACAACCCAATTAAAAAATGGGCAGAGGACTGAATAGACATTTTTTATTTTATTTTATTTTACTGATTATGCTATTACAGTTGTCCCATTCCCCCCCTTTATTTCTTCCACCCTGCGCACCCCCTGACACCTACATTCCCCCCTTTAGTTCATGCCCATAGGTCATATCTATAAGTTCTTTGGTCTCTACATTTCCTATACTATTCTTAACCACCCCCCTGTCTATCTTCTACCTACCATTCATACTACTTATTCTCAGTACCTTTTCCCCCGTCTCTCCCTTCCCACTCCCCTGCTGATAACCCTCCATGTGATCTCCATTTCTGTGATTCTGTTCCTGTACTAGTTGTTTGCTTAGTTTGTTTTTGTTTTAGGTTCACTTGTTAATAACTGTGAGTTTGTTGTCATTTTACTGTTCATATTTTTTTATCTTCTTCTTCTTAGATAAGTCCCTTTAACTTTTCATATAATAAGGGCTTGGTAATGATGAACTTCTTTAACTTGACCTTATCTGGGAAGCACTTTATCTGTCCTTCCATTCTAAATGAAAGCTTTGCTGGATAGAGCAATCTTGGATGTAGGGCCTTGCCTTTCACCACGTGGAATACTTCTTGCCAGCCCCTTCTTGCCTGCAAGATTTCTTTTGGGAAATCAGCTGACAGTTTTATGGGCACTCTTTTGTAGGTAACTGTCTCCTTTTCTCTTGCTGCTTTTAAGATTCTCTCCTCTTTAATCTTGGCTAATGTAATTATGATGTGCCTTGCTGTAGTCCTCCTTGGGTCCAACTTCTTTGGGACTGTGAGCTTCTTGGACTTCCTGGAAGTCTATTTCCTTTGCCAGATTGGGGAAGTTCTCCTTCACAATTTGTTCAAATAAGTTTTCAATTTCTTACTCTTCCTCTTCTCTTTCTGGTACCCCTATGAATCAGATGTTGGAATGTTTAAAGATGTCGTGGAGGTTCCTAGGCCTCTTCTCATTTTTTTTTGAATTCTTGTTTCTTCATTCTGTTCTTGTTGAATGCTTATTTCTTCCTTCTGGTCCACACCATTGCTTTGAGTCCTGGTTTTCTTCCCATCACTGTTGGTTCCCTGTACATTTTCCTTTATTTCACTTAGCATAGCCTTCATTTTTTCATCTAATTTGTGACCATCTTCAACCAATTCTGTGAGCATCCTGATTACCAGTGTTTTGAACTGTGGACCAGTGTTTTGAACTGTTGGCTATCTCTTTGTCACTTAGTTGTATTTTTTCTGCAGCTTTGATCTGATTGTTCTTTTTTTTTTTTTTTGTCTCAGCACTTGTTATGTAGTAAGGGGCGGAGCCTTAGGTGTTCACCAGGGTGGGGCAACCCATGTCACTGTCTTGTGAATGCTGTATGCGGGGGAGGGACTCAAGAGGGAACAATGCTGCTTGCTCTGCTCTCTGTAGGTTTTCAACCACTTTCTCAACTACCTACAATCATATTGGGCTCTTCTGGTGCTCATTCCTGGATGGGTGGGTTTGTGTACATTCTAGGACAGTGTTGGTCTCTTCAATGAACTCTCCTGTGAGGCTGGGAGTTTCTCCCACTGCTGACTCAATTCCCGCAGATGTTTTCAATCAGAGGTTTGAGGCTTTATTTCCCTGTGCTGGAACCCTGGGTTGTGAGGTCTGTCTCACTCCCCAGTTGTTCCTCCCAGTTTATCTGCATGCGAATGTGGGACCACCCGGTCTGCAATCTGCCACCTTGCCAGGTCCATCAGCGGCCTCCTTGCCCACCTTGGTCCTCCAGCCGCTGCCTTGCTGTGAGTCCTCTCCACCTGGTTGCCCGTCTCCACCCCTCCCACCGGTCTGGATGTTTCTTCTTTAACTTCTTGGTTGTTGGACTTCCATACAGTTCGATTTTCTGTCATTTCTGGTTGTTTTTTGCTTTTAAATTTGTTGTTGTCCTTTTTTTGGTTGTGCGAGGAGGCACAGTGTGTCTACATATGCCTCCACTTGGCCAGATGAATAGATATTTTTCTGAAGAGGACATACAGATGGCCAACAGCCAAGTGAAAAGATGTGCAATGTTATTGATCATCAGAGAAATGCAAATCAAGACCACAGAGTAATATCACCTCCCACCTGTCAGAATGGCTATCATCAATAAATCAGCAAACAACAAGTGCTGGTGAGGATGTAGAGAAAATGGAATCTTAGTGCACTATTGGCGGGAATGCAGATTGGTGCAGTCAGTATAGAAAGTAGTATGAAGATTCCTCAAAAAATTAAGAATATAACTACCATATGATTCAGCACTTCCACTTCTGGGTATTTATCTGAAGAGTATGAAAAGACTCATTTGAAAAGATATATGTACCCTTATGTTCTTGTAGCATATTTACAATACCTATGATAAGGAAACAACCTAAGTGTCCATCAGTGCATAAGTGGATAAAGATGTAATACATATATACAATGGAATATTACCCAGCCATAAGAACAAATGAAATCTTGTTATTTGCAACAATATAAATGGACCTTAAGTGTAGTATAATAAGTGAAATAAGTCAGGCAGAAAAAGGAAAATACCATATGATGTTTCTTATACGTGGAAACTAAAAAAAAAAAGCAAAACAAACAAAACAAAATAAAAGCAAACTCCTAGATACAAAGAACAGATTGATGGCTACCAGAGGGAAAGGGTTTGTGGGGATGGCAGAAGGGGTGAAGGGGATCAATTGTATGGGGGGATGCATGGTAACTAGAATTATAGCAGTGATCACTTTGTAGTAGTCATGAGTATTGAATTATAATGTACAGATAAAATTTATTTAATGTTACATATCAATCTTATCTCAATAAAAATTTGATTTTCCCTGTCTCTTTTTTACTTTTTTAATGCGATTACTAAAAATTTCAAATTCAAATGTGGATCTCATTATTATTTTTATTTTTGGCTCTCACTATATACTTTTTGACCAACACTGACCTAGATCTAGATGTCCCCCTGGTACTCTGGGTCCCTCCCTCACTCACTCTGAACAGCCTCCTAGTCAACCTTCTGGCTGCAGTGACCTGGAATCCACACTTGTGAATACACCCAGGGACTTGTACTGAACCCAGAGAAATGGCAGTCCTCAGGGAGGTCAGCAGGATGCTGCACCTCTGAGAACCGAATCTTGCTCACTGGCCCTTGGAGTTCTCTGTTCTCTTTGTTGTGGTTATTCTTACTACACTCACCTAAGAAAAGGGTGAGGTATTAGTGAGACTTGCCACCCCAAAGCTGGTCAGATGCTAGGATTCTCACTCATTTGTCTTTGTCTCATCTGTTTGTCCCAGCCAGTATTCCCATAGCAGAATAAGGAGTCTTAGACAATTGTTAAAAAGTTGTTAAAACTGAGTCCTAGGAGCTTGAATTCTATCAAGATGGCTGGAGCAAGGTGGTGGTTCAGCCTGTTTTTTTCCACAAAAGGAAAACATTGCTGTTACACCACAAATAATGTGCCAGCATTCACTGGGTTAACATTCTTTTTTGTGCCTTCAGTGAATACATGCTCCATGGTATGTCTGAAAGCCAAATTGTTGTAATCTTTAGGAGAAGTAAAAACTTTCTAGATTTTATCATTTTGACAGGTGAGGCACATCTGCTATAATCAACAATTTTTTAGGATGTTACTCTCACCACACAGATTTAGAAACATGCCTTCCTTCTTTTTAAATGAATTTATTGGGATTCTAATGTCAGTTTACTGAACAAAGGCTCTGGCAATGTCATTGCCATGTTATAGCATGTCATTGCTATAACATTCTTACATGAAAAGGTAGTTTTGGAGGCAAAAACCCCCACTGGTCTAGCCGCTTAGTTGCCAACACTTCCAGAAAATCCCTTCATGCTACAGTTATGAAACCTTTGCATACAGAAACTAAAGAAGCAACTACGATAAAGAAGTGTATTTCTTGTTATGCTGATTATGTCACACTTCATATGCATTCACACAGGTCAACTAAAATATATCCACTACAATGATTTTTTGCATAAAGAATTAAAGTTATTTTAGAAGAATCCCCAAGTTGTAACATTCATTAAAGATCTAGCTTGCCTGAGTCTCCCTAGTTGGGAAGCAGGAGTGTGTCAACATGCCAAGGCATTAGGAGTATAAAGAAAGGTACAACTCACCTTTCCTGAGTTTCTCTACAATTCTTACAGAGATGGAGGGAATGCGAATGTGGAAAGAGCTGATAAATCCCCCCAAACGCAAAGAATAACTAAGCAAATACATTACAATGGAAAAAGGAAGTCTAGATTTAAAAAAGATTTGGGAATTCTTTTGATATTTGTATCCTTACTCCTGGAGAGTGCTACTTTTATCATTAAAAAGTGTTCATAAATGTTTGTTGAACTTATGGTTCTATTCAAGTTTGCTTCTAAGTCCAAGGGACATTTGAACCATGTGTATTGCAAGTGTTTGGTGAGCTTGACTAAGAAAAAGCAAAAACAAGAATCACAAACTGGAGAGTTTTTGATTATTGATAGAGGTATATCTTCAGTGTTATCTTTGTACTTGAATATTATGATTGATTTGAATGGCCCTGTTCTCAATTTGATTATCTGAAGAAAGGCTTTGGACTACATAAAAGTATTGTGTCATGGGCTGCATATTATGCAGCTTCTTGCACCCAGATCTCTTCTGGACAGAGCGGGGAAACCATGTGTGGTTTTCATTTGGGCATTTTCAGAGATTATATTAACCAGATTCGGAAACTGATAATGACCAGCTAAAGGCACAGTCTTGGAATTCATTAGATATTTACTTTTCTACTTCCATCTAAATCTACACTGTATATGCACTCCTGTTGGCCAACTCCTGGGCAGAAATTCCTCAGGGAAATTTCTCCCATCTTTGCACTCCAATAAAAACTTGTCTATCTTATAATTTTACTGCAACATTAAAAGGGAAGTCTTTCTCATTGCAACAGTTGAGAGCATCTTCTCTGGTTATTCAAATCTGGAGAGTCCTGCTGCTGTGTTTTCTGTCCTTATTTCCTGGGCACCATGGGTATAGAATGCCTTAGAACCATGACCGCCAGACCTCTCTAGGATCCTGGAGTGAGTTGCTGGATGGGTTTGGCAGTAATGGAACTACAAGCAGAGCAAAGTCACAGGGCCAGGGTACCTCAGGCAAAGTACATAAGCTTAAAGCCATTGTGTAAACACAATCTCATTTGGCCCAGAGGTTATGGAATTGATCTGTTTCTTTTTTCTGTGTTTCTCTATAACTAGAATCTATATAATCTGGTAAAATCCAAAGAGAAAATTTCGCCTACTGGGATTTCTTTTCAGTTATGGTTGCTGGGAGGTGTGCCAGACTGAAGTCCTTTCTTCCACAGTGGATTCAGTGCAGGCAGCAGCAAGCTGACCTTTCCCACCCTTTTCATTCACACAGTTCTAAGGAGAGAACCTACTTTGTGCCCGGTGCTCATTCAGCCCTCAGCCTCTCCGCTGAGCCTACCAATTAGTGTTAATAATTGTGGCCAGAGTTTAAGGTCTGGACTTGGGAACACAACTGAGAAGATGGATTCATTTCAGGAGCTAGACTACTAAGAAGGCATGTGATGGAACATGGAGAAAACAATTCATGAGGCTTAATAATAGCCTGGGGAAATCAGGGCTTCTGGTTTGGAAATGTTCTTTATCAAAGCCCTTTCATGTTACATAGATCACTCATTCAATTTGCCTCAAATGTTATTTGCTACAATTGGAATAGTATAACAAAGCCAGACATTTGTTTATAAATTTTCAGCAGCTTACAAATTTATCTTAAAATACCAAAAAATATTCACAGACATTTAAAATTCTATACCTGGAATCAGGGTAAAAACTTTGAGAAGCTCAAAGTCCATTTTCTTTTTGCTCTCATTCTACCATTAGGATGTATTTAGTAAAGAATAGTTATAAGTCTATAGCCTTTTAAAGAAGGTGACTTTGAGGCCCAGTAATATGAAATATTGCTGTAGGTTAAGTGAGCAGTAGGACGGCTGTCAGGTTCCGTGTGCTCAGGCTGCAGGGAGTGAGGCAGAGTAATGAAGTGCATGGGCTGTAGCACCAGGCTTGCCTTAGTTCAAGTGTCAGTTGGCCTACCTTAGGCAACCTACTTAACTTCTCTGTGCCTCCGTTTCCCTCCTCTAAAACAGGGCTAGGAGGAGTTTCTCACCTGCTGGTTTGCTCTGAGAACAAGATGAGCTAATATGCGTCAGGTACCTCCAAGAATCCCAGATATGCACCATTTAAGTGTTTATTAAACATAAAATGCAATGGAATGGTGAAGGCCTTCTGTTTTGCCCCTTATCTACTCACATGATCTTTGAAAAAATGTTTCTTAGAAACTAATTTGTACAACATTCCTGGGATGTTGAGTGATTACAGAAGACCAAGGGTAGGATCTGGCTGCTTGTCAGACAGAGCTGTGGTGGAGTTGTAACTTGTAAAGCTCATTGCATAGTTTCCTGCACCCGCCGCCAGAACTTACTGCTCACCGTGACTGAAACAGGCTTTTCATCACCCAGTGTTAACGAGTATCGTTGCATCCTTTGATCACTGTTCTTACCTCTAAAGATGGATTTGTATTTATGAAATTTTAATTCAAAAGAAAATAAGCTCTTTATCTATTCAGCACGTATATTATACAGTTGTGACAACTCCAGAGCTATAAAAACACACACATACATGTTTAATGTGCAGATTACATGTGAGAGGTAGCTCAAAGGCAACACACAGGGGCCCAAACTTCCAGTTTCAAAGCTCATAACAGAAACCAATGGAATGTTAATGTTAGAAAGTCAGTCACAGACATCATATTTACCAATGTCTACTCTACCACGAACAGACAATTTCTGCATATGTTCACAGGCACATAGTCATATGGCTATGAAGTTTACTCCTGCTTCATTTGTACTGTTTGATGACAAGTAGTCCTTTAAATGAAACATCACAGGAAAAAAAATTGTGAAATTACTAGGTCATAGTTGACATTTAATTAAACTCTGTATCAATTTCCTAAATTCACACTTGTATTTATCCTTATGTTCCACCTTCATTTATATAGCTGCGGTTTTGTTTGGTAATTATAATGGCATTTTTGAAACAGTATGAAGGAAGCTCAGAGGTGGGCAAGGGTACTTACACATGCACATGAGTCAGAGACTCTGACATGCTACTGCAGTTCACCAACAGGCTACTTTGCAGTGATAGGCATGAATATTGGGAATGTCAGAGTTCTTCCTTCCCAGCATCCCTGGGGCATGGGGTGGGGGATTTCCTAGTACTCAATAAGGAAAACACATATTGCCCTATTTTCATATTTCCCATGGAGAGATGAGTAGACGACAAATGCCTTCAGCCTCTCTTCAGCCCTCATTTCTCTACCTCCTGAGAGAGAATGAGTTTGAAGGGCACATCAGCTGGGCTGGGCTTGCCCCTTCTGGGATTTCCTGCGCCAGCCTGGCTATATGATTCTCACATTCTGGTTTGTCCTCCATGATGTGATAGCCTTAGCAGGCACATTTCTACAAGAGGAAGTTTAACCTTTGGAGAAGATGAGGAGGCGTGGGGTTGCTAGCAATCTCTTTGGCCACAGATCTAAAGCTAGGGCTGCAAATCAGTAAAAAAGCTGACATTCTGTAGTAAAGCTGACATTTTCATCTTTATCTGTTTATCTCTGTGCCTTCATTATCACATATTCTGAACTCAGCAATCTCAGTTTGGACCCATAAAATGCTCAACGTTGCAGAATGATGAGTTAGGATCATGAAAATTGCACATTAGCTGCCTTCCTCAGCCCTCAATAATTCTGTCATGGGGCACCTCTGCTCAAAGAGCTCTTGGGTTAAGTAGGGAAAGAAATACAGAACCAACAGAGGAATCTCAGGAAACAGAAGGTCACTGATTCATGGTGGGGAGCAGAGAGATAATTTTGGGTATGTCTCAGAGTGATGTCTCACAAATTCCCTTTGACCTGGAGGAACTTGACCAAAACACAGTGATGAAAATATCCATAAGATTTTGAGGAAATGAATTTACCCTTTGGGAGACCAATCAAAAATCTGTAACAGATACCGATGGAAACACTCTTCCAAGTAAATTAGAGATCTATCACACCTTAAGGAGAAGTAGTAAGCCTCATATCTCTGTAGTAGCAAGGTCAACCCTCAGTAATAATGACAAGGTCATATTTTGAGACAAGGGCAGCAGAAGCAGTTGCTAGTCAAAGTTATCAGATGGCAGAAAGCAACATTAATACTTGAAGCAGGAAAACTTGAATATCTAGGAAATAGCCAAAGGGTGGGAGAGAACTTGGAAAGCTAGTTCTCTTAGTATTAGAAATCTTAGCAATATCCTTGTGAGTCTTCCTTTAGCTGGGGTGGCCTGAAGGAGACACAGTTATATGTTTAGTCTATGTGGTATCTGTTCTCCAAAATGGTCTCCCAATGAACTATGCTTTCCAGTACCTATGCCCTTATGCATTACCCTCTTCTCTTGAAGTCTACATGTTCTCACATAATCAATAGGATGCAGTGTAAGTGATGCTGCATGGCTTCCAAGTCTAGGTCAAAAGGCTTGCAGCCTCCACCTTGGTCTCTTAGAATGCTTACTCGAGGGAAAAACAGCCACTGTATAAGGATTCTGAGTACTCCAAGACTTTCATGCTATAATGAATGAAGCTCAAGCTAGCCATATGGAGAAGCCATGTGGATTGATACGCCCAAGAAACCCCTAGCTATTCACACCATCTCAGCCTAGGCACCAGATATAAGTGAAAGAATTGCTGGACACCTAGTAGGGTCCTCAGACAACTCCATCTTTAGCCAGAATAGAACTTCAACTGCATGAGAGACCTCAAATTAGAATCACCCAGCTGAGTCCAGTAAACACACAGATTTAGAAGAGATAAGAATAAGTTACCTAAAAGATCATTGATTGTGTTGTCATCTCTAGCAGCAGGTAATTGGAACAGCCTTCCCAAAATGGGGCATAAAAGTGTTTATAGTACAATAATATCCCTAGGCTGCGACACTCAGGGAAGATTCCACATGGAATTGCAGTAAAGTGCCCTCTATGTTTTACCCAAAAGGGGATCCATTTTCAGTTTGGATTCCAATCATCATAAAGTTGCTCTTTTAAAAAAAGCAAAAACAAACAGACCAGAAAAATCACCCTTCCCTTGTGTTGCTCTGAAAACAAAGGCCTTCATGACTGACCAGCAGATAGAGTAATTCCTGGGAGACTATGCAACTTGTGGAAGGATTTTGGGTTTTTTCCAGGGAATTTTTGAGAGTTTAACACTTTTTAAATAGATAGATAGATAGACAGATAGATAGATAAATAAATAAATAAATAAATAAATAAATAAATAAATAAATAAATAAATAATTTTGCCCTGGCCAGCATGGCTCAGTTGGTCAGAGCAACATCCTGTAACTGAAAGATGGTGGGTTTGATTCCCTGTCAGGCACATACCTAAGTTGCAGGTTCAGTCCCCGGTCCTAACATGTACAATTCCCCAACCTGAGTACAAATGGGAGGTAGCCAATTGATGCTTCTCTCTTGCACTGATGCTTCTCTCTCCTTCCCTTTCTATTAAAAACAATGAAAAAATGTCCTCAGGTGAGGACAAAAAAATTATATATACATAAATATATATGAGTGTTTAAATCCCATACATAAACAAATTTGGCACAATTGTTGATGGAAACTGAAAGTCATGCAAAAAGTAATAAAGTTCTGACATAAGAAAAGGATACCCTGGTACAGATCACAGTGGAATAGAAAACAAGCAAAAGAAAGATGCAGGAAATTAAACTGAGTTCAAGAGTTTAAGGTTTGGAGTCACAGCTCCAGTTTGAATCTTGTCACTACCCCTTATCAGCAGTGTGATTTTGGTCTAGTAACTTAAGCTCCCTGAGTTTATGATAGGTAATCTTGGTACCTAAGTACTAAGTACAGAACCATAAACGAGTATTGAATGAGGTGATAAATGCAAAATGCTTATTACCATGCCTAGAATATAGTAGGTCCTTAATATAAAGTAGCAACTATATCACACTTTAATGACTTGAGTAGTTTTGTGTATTTTTACTTGAATAATTTAAGAACATACTCACCTAAGGGTTTTCACCAATTTCCTATTATAGAAAGTTTACATCTCACTGTGTATTTGTAGACTGTTACATGAAACTATAAGTAAATTACATTAGTTACTGCTACTGAAATAAAAAATAAATCTCTGAAGTTGCAGCGAATTAAGGTAATGTTTTATTTCTTGCTCACTCAGCATCCAAAGTGGGTACTGTTTGTTGGTGGCAGGCAACTCTTCTTTAAGTGGCAATTCAGGACCCTGGGCTCAGTACACTTTGTCATTTTGCCATCTTCAATGTGACTTCCATATTCACTTAGATTTAACCAGACGGGAAAAGACCAGAGAATTTTATTGCACATGGAAGACTTTCGGAACCAGTCTTGGAAGAGCCAACATCATTTCCAATCACATTTCATTGGCTAGAAATTAGGTACATAGCCAAATCTAACTTCAAGGGATTCTGAAGTTTAGATAAAAGCCAAGGAAATTTGGTACTGGACAGCAGTCTCTGCCTCATAAACTACAGAAAAAAAATGACAAAAAAAGTGACACTAACAACCACAAAAAAGCAAGAATATATTGTATAGCAAAGTATATATATATTCCCCATGTTGAGTACTTTTTTCTCCCTGTTGAGTATTCGACCACTCTCTACTAATCATAGTATTTTTATTTCCAATGTAAAAAACCCTCTAGATCAGGATGTACATTTGCTTTCCTTGGCTGGCTATCATTATCAAGATTTTGGTGCCCAGAGCAGGAAGAAAGAGATGTGATACTTTTCAATGATGGTTGTTTTAAAAGATTCCTTTCTCTGCAGGTGTCTTATACAAGATGGTGCAAAAGTAGGTTCACAGTTGTGAGTATGTGAGTACAGAGTTAATTCTTACATTATTATTTATCATTGTATTGTTTTCCATACAAACAACGGTAAGCCTACTTATCTACCACCATGTTACATGTACAAATACAAAAATTAAAGGCTGGCTAAGTTTTAAAAATTATATTATATTGATTATGCTATCACAGTTGTCTTAACTTTCTCCCTTTGTACCCCCTCCACTAAGCACCCCAATCCCTCAAGGCGATCCCCACACCATGGGTTCACATCCATGGGTCATGTGTATAAGTTCTTTGGCTGCTCCACTTCCTGCACTGTACTTCACATCTCCATGGCTACTCTGTAACTACCTGTTTGTACTTCTTTTTTTTATTTTATTTTATTTTATTTTATTTTATTTTATTTTATTTTATTTTATTTTATTTTATTTTATTTTATTTTATTTTTGTTTGTACTTCTTTATCCCCTCACCTCTTCACCCATTCTCTTACACCCCCTTCCCAACTGGCAATCATCAAAATGCTCTCTGTAGCCATAATTCTGTCTTTTTCTTGCTTACTTAGTTTATTTTTTAGATTCAGTTGTTGATAGATACGTATTTAGTGTCACTTTATTGCTCATAGTTTTAATCTTCTTTTTTCTTAAATAAGTTGCTTCAACATTTTATGTAATAATGGTTTGGTGATGATGAGCTCCTTTAATTTTTCTCTCCTGGGAATCATTTTATCTGCCTTCCATTTCTAAATGATATTTTTGCTAGGTAGAGCAATCTTGCCTGTACTTTGCTGATTTTCATGATTTTATATTTCTTGCCACTCCCTTCTAGCCTGCAGAGTTTCTGTTGAGAAATCAGCTAACAGTCTTATGGGAACTCCCCCGTAGGTAATTCACTTCTTTTCTTTTGCCGCTTTTAGATTCTCTCTTCACTTTAACCTTAGGCATTTTAATTACTATGTGTCTTGGAGTGGGACTCCATACTGAGAGTTCCAAAAAATCCCTCCTTTTTGGGACTGTCTGTGCTTCCTGGACTTTCACGTCTATATCCTTCACCAAATGAGGGAAGTTTTCTTTCATTATTTTTTCAAATAGATTTCCAATTTCCTGCTCCTTCTCTTCTTTTCTGGAACCCTATGATGTGAATGTCGAACACTTGAAGTTGTCCCAGAGGCTGCTTAAACTATACTCATATTTTTGGATCCTTTTTTCTTCTCGTTGTTCTGATGGCTTTTTTTTTCTTTCTTATGTTCCAAATTTTTTATTTGGTTTTTGGCTTCATCCACTCTACTGTTCTTTCCCTGTACATTTTTCTTTATTTCAATTAGTGAATCCTTTGTTTCTGGCTAGATCTTTTTATGATGTTGAGGTCCTCACTAAGTTCCTTGAGCATCCTTGTAACCAGTGTTTTGAACTCTTCATCTGATAGATTGCTTATTTCCATTTTGTTTAGCTATTTTTCTGGAGTTTTTGATCAGTTCTTTCATTTGGGCCATGTTTCTTTGTCTCCTTGTTTTGGTAGCCTCCCTGTGTTTGTTTCTATGTATGAGGAGGAGCTGCCCTGACCCATGTCTTGGTAGAGTGACCTAAGGTAGTAGGTGTCCTGTAGGATCCAGTGGCACAGCCTCCCTATCACCCAAGATGGGTAGTTGAGGTGCACCCTTCATGTGGGCTGAATACACCCTCCACTTATACTTAAGCTTTGGTTGCTGTTGGCAGATCAATGGGATGGATTTTTTCAGGCTAGTCAGCTACAAGGATTAGTTGTGACCACTTACACAAATCTGCCCTCCGTGGAGGATCAGCTTTGCAGCAGAACGGTGATGTTGCTCGGACATGATCTGTAGCTGTCCACTGACTGTGCAGACTCTGCAGTTTCCTGGGTTGTGTAGGCCAAGGTCAACTCCCACCTGTGTTTTGCTTGGAGCCACCCTGCCTGAGCTATATAGCAATCTGACATAGCTGCTACTTGTGCTGGGCTTGGAGATTTTCAGGTGAAGCCAAGCAATGAACCTAGGCTGTCTGCTGCTAGTGCCCAGAATGCGGCTCATTTAGGCCAGCTGTTGCTTGTTTTAGAGGATTTAGGAAGTCAAGAAGTATGAGCCAAGGCCAGCCATTCATATGGAAAAGCAGCTTGGGTGCGCCTGTAGGTTGGGAGGGGTGGAGTCCATGGGGATCTCTAAGGCAGGTCCACAGTGTTATCCAGGTTGCTCCCCCAGTATGCCACTGATGCCTTCAAGCTGCTGCCTTGATACTGGAGCTCAGGGGTATGCGTCTGAGTAGGTGAGTCCATCTGCGGGTTCTTTAAGAGGAATGGCTTGGGGCTCCAGCAGTTTCTTCCACAGACTCAATCCCTCCTGGTTTTTGCACCCAGAAGTTGTAGGGACTTATCTTCCTGGCACTGGAACTTTGGGCTAGGGAGTCTGGTGTGAGGCTGGGACTTCTCACTCCCGAGATATCCCCGGCAAATTTTTATCCAGCACATGTGGGTGTGGCACCAGCCCATTCCTTATCTGTGCCCCTCGCCCCCAGTCTGGATGGATGTGATTTCTTTAATTCTGTAGTTGTCAGATTTCCATTCAACTTGATTTCTGATGGTTCTGAGTGATGGTTGTTCTAACAACCAGTGATTAGTTGTAATTTTGATATGGTTGTGTGTAGAGCTAAGACATGTCTGCCTACTCTGCTATCTTGACTGGATACTTGACTGCCTACTCTGCTATCTTGACTATCTTGGTTATGTATTTTTAAGTTCTTCCTAAAGACTAAAAGTAAAATCTGTCACCCTAGACTGAGGGAGAGTGCACAGAGAGTAGTCTTTATGCTGTTTAAATGACCAGGAAAAAGCAGTGTAAATGAGATTTTTTTCAAATACATGATTTAATATCAAAATATTTTTCTGCTGCCGAAATCTAAAAGATGAATTCCTTTGAATAAGTTGCTTTTATTGAAAATAATGAAATTGGAACTGCTCTGGAATATCCTAATTGTATAGTAACCATAAATCGCATTGTACAAATGATAATTATTGAGGGAATTCACTGTTTAGGAAAGACCACCAGAGGTCAGAGAAAGCCATGTGGTTAGCCCCCCTATTAATGCCAGCATGTAGTTGTGCCAAAGGACAGATAGGCCTTTGTATTCTCTTTAAATTCCATGAGGCAATATGTGTGTGTGTGTGTGTGTGTGTGTGTGTTAAATAATATCCCACTAGCATTGAATCGATGGTTCTCACATTTGCTGCTCTGACCAGTCAGTCAGAGAACTCATTTAAAAATGCATCTAATTAAAAACTGCAGACTCCTGAACTTATCCCCAGAGATTGAGTGAATAAGCCAGGGTGGGACCCACTAAACAGTTTTAATGGATACCCAAATGATCTCAATTCACATGGTTCTGAGACCATACCTTGAGAAACATCTCAGATCAGGGAAGGGGAAGGTCCACTCACTCACACAGCTGCCTTGTACCGCAACAAGACTGCTGTAACTCGACATCATCGATCACCACCCACACACAGGGCCATGGTTCTAAGGCTTGACAGGGATCCTACCTGCTGGGGCAGGAGGGTGCCCACCCACAGTATCCCATGCAGAATCAGCATCTCAGCACCACCTGTGATTCAAGGATTTGCTCAGCGTTTTGGCCATCTGGACCCAAACTCACAGCAGATGGTGATGGGATTGCCAACTACATTGCCTGTACAGCAATAAGTTTTCCTTCAGCGATTGGCCAGCTTTTGTTCCTTGACAATAAGTTATCATTTCTAGAGACCTGGCTTTTTCCCCTAAAGTAAAATTACACTGTCTCTTAATTCTCTAAAAATTAGCTATTATATGTGAAATATTCTTGTTGCTATCAAAATGCCCTGTAAATTATACTCACTCTATTAGGATTGGAGGTATAATAGGAATATAATATTTGTCTTCATGGACAAAAGCAGGACAAGTGGAGCCATTGATGACTTATTTTTCAGATTTGGTGGTGTTGCTGCTGCTGCATTGCTAGGCTAGCATTTTTAAAGGGTCAAAATTTACAAGAACAATCTCATTTCTGAGCATGTATAAAAACATGAAATACAGAGTTTTTCCCTCATTTACAATATCAATAACCAAAGATTTTCAAATGGTGTTTTATTTTATTCTACAGATGCTAGCTACATTTCCAAACATTCATCTAAGTGAAACAGACAGGCCTGCTCGAGTGCATGGTGCTGACTCAAATTGGTTGTAATAATTTCACCAAGAGAGCCTATAGGTGAAATATTGGACTGGAACAAAATAGAAAATTTTATATAGCTTTGTGAAAATACAATGGTGCTTACTTCAAAAGTGCCTTACTGGGAGAGTAATTATTTACTATCATGAGTTATAAGTAATGAGGTGAAATGAAATAAAATGGGAACATGCAGGAAGCCTATCTGACTTCCTTGTAGTGAGACATTTAACAATGAGGTATGTTCTGCCAAGAAAAAAAAATCACATCAAATGAAGAATTGGAAAGCAGCCTAGACAATGCACTAGGAAATGTATGGTGAAATCCTTTCCAGACGAAGGGCTAAAGGAAATCAATGGACTAACCAAACTTAATATACCCTTCGTGCTCCAACACATTCACCCCATTTCAGCATTCTAGGACCTAATGTTCCTAAAGAGATCATTTCTTCCCATGCATGTGTCAGCACAGGAAACTATTAAATCCAAAAACCTGCAGAAATTAATCTTAAATTGCTAGGGTATATAGTGGAAGGGGGGGTAATAGAAAATATCCAAGCAAGATGCTCGATAGCTTGGTCCACAGTTTCTTTCAGCCTTGTCCCAGTTCTTAGGTAATTCAAATACACAGCCCTCTTACTTTTTCTCCTGTCTCCAGTAAGAGGGCATTTACTATTAAGTCCACATTTAGGCTAGGGCTCTAGAGACTCAGTGACTGCTGCTGCATCCACAGGCTCCTTGTTCAGAATCTTGGATCCCTGTTCATAGTTCCTTATTGTCATGAGTAGACAACTGTCATGATCAGGCAGCTTTGTACCCAAATACTAAGTAATGACAACTACTTCTGCTGATACTCCCTACTGGTGTTGCCCATAGCTCCTAGGCCTTATATTTATGTGCTAAGGTGTAAGCAAGCCCTTTTCCTAGTGTCTCCCATAGGCTTTCTTAAAAATATTGTTTTTTAAGAAACAACGCAAGAATACCACCTTACTATGAGACTGAGCATCTATTAAACTATATTCCAAAATCTAGGTCCAAATTTGTCCAAAAGAGTAAGATTTTAGTGGACCTTGGTTTTAGCTATATTTGCCCAAGCCTTTTCAGATTTAGGCTCTGTTGTTTTTTCTATCTAATACATTTATCTCTGCTTAAGCTTACCTGGCCACTGAAGAAATAGTGGCTCTACAAAGTTCTTAAGAATGTATCAAACCCTGGCTGATGTGGCTCAGTGGACTGAGTGCCAGCCTGTGAATCAAAAGGTTGCCAGTTCAAATCCTGGTTAGAGCACATGCCTGGGTTGCAGGTTTGATTCTGGTCAGGCCGCCCATGGAAGGCAACCGGTCGCTGTTTCTTACATTGATATTTCTGCCTTTCTCCCTTCCTTCCTCTCTCTCTAAAAGTAAATAAATAAAATCTTTTTAAATATTAAAAAAAAAGGCCTGGCTGGCATAGCTCAGTGGCTTGAGCACAGTCTGTAAACAAAAGATCACTAGTTTGATTCCCAGTCAGGGCACATAACTGAGTTGCAGGCCAGGTCCCTAGTATGGGGCATGTGAGAGGCAACCACACATTGATATTTCTCTCCCTCACTTCCTCCTTCTCTTCCACTTCTCTAAAAATAAATAAATAAATAATTAAAAAATTAAAAATAATAAAAAAACAAAAAAGAACCTGTCAAGACCTCAAGTGTACTTTGTCCAACATCTTTTGCACCATCAGTTTCTATCTTATCTCTAATCTTTTCACCAGACTGTGCTCTGTTCTAACTCTCCCTCATTCCTTCTCTGATTCTCCTCCTAACTTCGTATCTTCTCATTTGAAGGCCCACACCCACGTGTCTTTCACTGGCACCCAATTTCTCCTGGCTCTATAGACTATGACTCCCAAAATGGCATATGGAAGCACAGAAACTCCCAGACAAAGCCATGAGATATGCAGTGTGTCACACAAACTGGGGACTTAGAGGGGAGGAAGACATTCCCAGAATAAACAAATTTAATTCAGGCCTAAAAAGACTAATATGGACCTAAGTTTAATATAATTGGATTTGTCTCAAATGTAGGTGTTCAAATGGAAATTGCAAATAGCCATTTATGAGAGTGGTGCAATTAAACAATGCTAACATGAAGCACTGATGGGGATGAGGGGAAACAAACATTTTCATGCAAGCTTAATGGAAATAGAAAGCAGCATGAATTTTGGAAAATATATTTGGCAATATCCGTTGAAATTTAAAAGGTGCATGCCTTTGAAATGCAAATCAAAGCTACAATGAGATACTGCCCCACACATGTTAGAATGGCTATTTTTAATATGGCAAAAAAAAAAAGTGTTGGTGAGGATATGGAGAAAAGGGAACCCTTATACACTGTGGATGGGACTGTAAACTGTACAGCCACAATGGAAAATAGTAGGGAGGTTGCTCAAAAAATTTTTAAATAGACCTACCATATGATCAAGTGATCCCTCCTCCAGGCATCTACCTGAAACTTTGAAAGCATTTATTCATGAATACATACCCCGGCTTCCGGCCAAGATGGAGGCATAGGTAGTCGCACTGTGCCTCCTCGTGCAACCAAAACTAAGGACAACAAAAATTGAGAAACAAGAAACAACCAGAACAGGAAGAAATGAACTGAACGGAAATCTGACTACCATACATCCAGACTGGTAAGGAGGGGCAGAGTCGGAGGTCTACAGGGGCCTAGGGGTCCCGGCATGAAAAAGCGGTGACTGGCAGATGCGGGCGTGCAGGGCGCAGATGGCAGTTGGCAAACCCCAGAAGCACAGGGGTGGCTGATGGGCCGGTAGCAGACCCTGGGCACGGGAGACAATGAGCAGACCCAGTGAGGGGCGCAAGGCAGCTGGCTGGCCGCAGCCACTCATTCACACACAAACTAAGTGAAAACGGGCAGCAACATACACTGAAAACGGGCAGCAACATACACCTTGCAACCCAGGGCCTCAGCATCGGGAAACAAAGCCTAAGAACACGGACTGAAAACACCTGTGGGGGTTGAGGCCGGGAGATTCTCTCAGCCTCACAGGAGACTCCTCAGGGAAGCCCACAGAATCTGAGAAAGTACACAAACCCACCTGCCTGGGATCCAGCACCAGAAGAGCCCAATTTGCTTGTGGGAAGTGGCAAAGGGGACTGAAGTCCTAGAGAAAATGGAGCAGGCGCCATTGTCCCCTCTCAGACCCCGCCCCCACATACAACCTCACAACCCAGTGACTGGGGTGCCCCGCCCTGGTGAACACCTAAGGCTCCGC
>PVIA01014991.1:0-24197 GCA_004024845.1 Tonatia bakeri | reverse complement strand
AGAAAGTCCCAGAAAGATCAACTAATTATAGTGGAAAGGCAGTTGTTTTTTTTCATAACATATATATTTTTCACTATGGTAAAGATATATACTATAGTTACATGTTAATTGTGTCTCATGTGATAATTTTTTGAGGACATGTAACAAAACAGTGACCCATATTTAGAATACATGTTTAAGAGGCAACACAAGACAGCTCCTCTATTCAAAGGTAAGGGCAAAGTACAGGCAATGATGGATATATTATCCCTTACTCTTTCATCTGAGAGATCGAAAGTTTCTTTTGCTGTGGATTTTTTAGGCAGGTAGATTACAAAATTAATAAAATGTAAAAAAAATACAACTGAATGTTGTAGCTGAAACTTTGCTACTTCCATTACCAGTTGTACAATAATGGTGGTTAGACTTGGTCCCTAAGTGTTTTCTTCCTGGACCAAAACGGAGGATAAAGTCGGTAGCATGGGCCTTGAGGTCTTTACTTCCAGCATGGAAACGACTTTCAGGACCCAGTATGTTCCTCCTGTTCCTGCACTTTGCACAATAAGTGGGGTTTTGCAGAATTCCACTCTTTGCTGCTGAACATACCCTCCTCTGCAGAGTGAGTTACTTTCTTATTCTTGGTGTTGTATCCACTTGGGGCAAGTTTGTGGTATAAGGTTGAACCTGTTTCTAGCTTCTGTGTGGAAGACATGATCCTCACTGTTTTTACTTTCTTGAATGGGCCATCTGACTCCTTTTATTTATATCCAGAGAAATGGGGTCTTAAGCAGGTCAGTATCAAAATTATGGAGTTAAGGATTCAACCAAACAAACCTGGCAGGTCCTAATACCAAACAATGAGGACTTCCAGCCAAGATGGAGGCATAGGTAAACACACTGAGCCTTCTCACACAACCAAAAGAAGGACAACAACAATTTAAAAAACAAAAAACAAGCCCTAACTGGCATAGCTCAGTGGATTGAGCGCGGGCTGCAAACCAAAGCATCGCAGGTTCGATTCCTAGTCAGGGCACATGCCTGGGTTGCAGACAATGGCCCCCAGCAACCGCACATTGATGTTTCTCTCTTTCTTTCTCCCTCCTTTCCCTCTCTAAAAATAAATAAATAAATAAAATCTTTTAAAAAGTTAAATTTATAAAAAAATAAAAATAAAAACAAAAACCAACCAAAACTGACAGAAAATCGAACTGTATGGAAGTCCAACAACCAAAAAGTTAAGGAAGACATATTCATCCAGACTGCTACAAGGGGTGAAGACAGGCAGCCGGACAAAGAGGACTCCCAGCTGGGCAGAGAGGACACCCGGTAAGGTGGTGTCTGGTGGACCCAGTGAGGCGGCAGATTGTGGAGTGGGGCGTGCAAGGCTGCAGCTGGCCCACAAGGCAGTGGCTGGCAGACCAGCGAGGTGGTGGATTGCAGATTGGGTGGTCCCATATTCACAAGCAGATAAACCAGGAGAAACAACTGGGGAGTTGGATGGAAGGTGCAACCCAGGACTCTGGGCCCTGTTTTGTGGATCTACATCCACAAAAACAAAAGCAAACTAAGCAAACAACTAGAACAGGAACAGAATCACAGAAATGGAGATCGAATGGAGGGTTATCAACAGGGGAGTGGGAGGAGGAGAGAGGGGGAAAAGGTACAGAGAATAGTAGCATACATGGTAGGTAGAAAATAGAAAGGGGAAGGGGAAGAATAGTGTAGGAAATGTAGAAGCCAAAGAACTTATATGTACAACCCATGGACATGAACTAAAGGGAGAGAATGTAGGTGGGAGGGGGTGTGCAGGGCAGAGGGGAGTGAAGTGGGGGAAATGGGACAACTGTAATAGCAAAATCAATAAAATATATTTAAAAAAATAAAACCAAACAATGATATTTTAGGTACAGATAACCAGGCAGAAATGAAATCAGCAGTGCTTCATTTAGCACATGCACAAGTCTTCCAAGCACTCACCTGGATCCCCCAACTGTGGTCACTTTGAAGAGGAGCAGGAGGAAATAATTGTTGCAGGCCTTCATCCAATTGCCAGGGGCTGAACAGTTCTCATTGTCTAAGGAGACTTCAGTTCTGGTACTTGTGATTGGACCAAGTTCCTTCTGCCTCCTCAGGACAAGCCCCAAGTGTCAAAGTGCTAAAGCAGGCCCGACCCTGCAGGCTGGGCCTGACAGCAGATGTTCTGGTCACCTTCATGCCAGAGCCCCAGACCAGCAGAAGGAAGCATTTTCTCAGGACTCCGAGGGGCACAGGCCTCCCCACTCTCTTCACCCCTGGGCACAGCCATTCTGAACACCTATTTTTTCTTTGTAAATTCACCTAACTTACTTTCAAGAGGGATTTCAAAAGAGATTTTAAGAATTGGTATTTACATGACAATTTTATCTCACAGTATCTAGTTTTTAAAATGTTTTAGCCTCTTAAAAAAAAAAAAGCCTGGCATATTTGATCAGTCAGTGAAGGGCACCCAGCCCATCTACACATCCAATCTAGTAGTGTGGGGAAGCTCACCTAATTTTTTCAATGTGGATTAAATAAAATGTTGCACAATCAGAGCATAACATTCTACCTGGTACGTGTCCAACAGATGTTGGCTTTTACTCTCATCAGCCGCACGTGACCGTTGCACACAGTACACCCGACACTTATGCAGCACCCTGTTGCTCTCTCCTTTCCCCGACTCTTTTTTTTTCTTTACTATTTTATTGCCATCCTTTCTGTGCATGATTCCACCAGGCAACTAGTGCAAATTTGTAAATTAATTTTTTATTCCTGTAAAATAAGAGTTTCCTGTTAAATATTGCAGTATATTAATATTATTAAGTTTAAGTGAAAATTATTTAAATGACATATCAATTGAGACTAAGAGGCCCTATCTGCTAGTAAAAATGCATATCACCTTATTATCATCCCTTTAATCTTCAAGGACTGATCTCCCAGGGAGGTACCAGGCCGTGTCTATAGCACAGAGAAAGGCCTGCTATATATCGGAGCCACTTGGCATTTTCCTATAGTCTAGTCCACAAAATGTGAGGTACTAGGGATGACATCTTAGCTCATGCTCACCTTACTTCTTTATTTCTTTGCTCAGTCAAGAAATTTCTGGGGAGAATAAGATACCCCTTTCTAAAGCACTGTGTTTCCTGGAAGTAAGCCTGAGCTTATATGGACTCTCAAAAATCAAGTCACATGCTGTTTCTGGTGGCTAGACCATGTCTCAAAGACACTTGCTGATTATTATGTCAATGCTTAAGAGATGCCTTAGAGCTTTTTCCCGTGAATTCATTGCCTCAGCATTCAGAATTAGGATCTGCCTCTGATTTGAATATCAAAGAATAATCATAGAAACTAATTTTTCAGGAAATTGGAATTTCCTGGCTGAGACAATGAATCTGATTTTCAAGGAAGTGTTTGCACATTAACAACATTCTAAAAGCATAAAGAGGTTTTATTTGGGTGTTTAAGAACATCAAGGAAAGAGATTGTTTAAGGTAGTCCTGATTTTGGCAATGAGTCTAACATGTAAAAAAAAGAGAAAATATCTAGTCTTACTTCTCTATTACCACAAGATGGCATCAATTTCCCATTTTTAGAGTTTGGCACTTTGCTGTTTTTAGAGTTTTTACGTTTGTTTTCATGAGTATGATGTTATGAGTAAGATTTGGTTATAACCTTTGGTTGAAATCACAGACTATAAAACTGGGGTCACTACCTTAAATAAGATCCCACAGGTAGATAAGATTTGTGATTTGCAAATCTTGTGATAAGCAAATACTGTGATTTGCTTATCCCATAGCTTCAATGTGGAGGGGGCTACCCTCATGAATAAGGTGAAATACTGCAGTAATTTTGTTCACAAACTTTAAATTACAGAGTAAGTTTCAAACTCAAAGCCACATATTGACCATTTTATTTGCCTTTTCTGATACAAACCCATCAGATTGTGTGTGCGCGTGTGTGAAAAGAAAGAACAACATGACTACAGTTATCCACACGCTATTCAGTACAAAATAATAAATACTAGAAGTCAATCTGCATGTTTCACATCCAGCTGTGTGTCTATGTTACCCATGATCTAATGCATTTACTAGTTTGGATGTCCAAGATCCATAAGCAGAGCTGACTGCATTTCCGTTACCCTATAGATGCAATTTGGATTCCTCAAAATGACTACAAGACTGGATTGAGCTAGACAATCTATGACCATGTTTTCTGAGGTGTTGTTTTTTAAGGAATTCAGCATTGTAACCTTCTGTGTCAATTTTTCAGCTCTGAGACTAACTCCTGGTGAGTGTGGGACAGGTTCTGGCAATGATGAGGTGGCATCAGATTAAGCATGTCTGTGATAATTTTATCCTCTGCAGCAGTTTACAAGTGTTAGGACATCTGCTCCAAAGGACTCAAGGCAAAGGTGGAACTTGTTTTCCATTTAACTAAATAGTGCACAGGTAGCCTGGCTTCCAGGGCAGTTGGATTCTGGCCCTTCGTGCTCAGTTTCTCCCGGAACATCAGGTCTCTGCTTTACCTTTCCCAGCTAGATATTTCTTCTCCTCAATAGCCAATCCCTCCACTTGTATTTTAGATTTCATCTTTCTGTTCTTTCTCCAGTTCTTTCCGATATTGACAGCCCATTCTCTATTTTCTAGCTTCAGGCTCTGCTTCTCATTGAATCCCCCCATTCACTTTTAAATATGTTAAAGAGTCAGTCTCCCCCTCCAAAGTCAACTGAGAGAAGTGAACGAATGCAATGCCTGAGAATGACTTTATGCTGGGTTCATGTGAGGCACTAGAAAACGGTTATGTTTTATTATTTATTTATTTTTCCTGTTTTCTGTTCTTCTTCTTTTTTTTTTTTTTTTGGTAATTGTCGACCCTACTACAGGTGTCCCCTATTTTCTCTTCATTGGACCCCCACCCACCACCACCCAGGCCCAACTGCCCTTATCTCCCAGCCTTCACCACGTTGTTGTCTGTGTCCATGGGCTACGCATATATGCACACATGTTTTTTGACTAATCCCTTCCAGTACCCCCATCCCCCTCCTCTCTGAGTTCTATCAGTCTGAGAACAGTTAGATATTAAAGAGTTGAGCTGAGATCCAGTTACTCCAGGACACTCTTAGATAATCCTATATTCAAGTCAAGGATCCTTTTGGAAATTTGCCAGGTGACAGTCTTCCTTCATCTGAAATGACATGAGATTGATAAACTGTCACTGTGAGTTCTGAGGCTACAAGGCTCTGTGAGTCTCTCAAGTGATAGCTGGTCAAATAATTCTGACATTTCATTTATGGTTTCTGCCCTTTTCCTTCTGAGAGTTAGAAATCTATCCCATCCCAAAGTTATACAAATATTCATGTATTCTTCTTTCATTTCTAGACTTTCATTTACAATGTAAATCTTTAATCTATGTGGAATTAGTTTTGGAATAAATATTTTGGAACTTATTTTTCCAAATGATTAAAAGATTCTTTCAACATTTTCCCTTGAGTAATTTGTATTTTTCCGCTGATTGTTAATGGTTTCTGGTTTTTCCCTACGTTAAAGACTGCCACCAGAGAAGATCCTTTTCTATCTGTCACTTTTCTCAGACAAGTCATAAAATGGGATGTCAAAGGAATTCGTACCATTCAGTTTAATGATTTTAATGATAAGGTAAAATATCATTCTAAATAGCCTATTCCATTCTCTTCCAGATATTCTAGGAGTGTGTGTGTGTGTGTTTCATTTTATGGATTAGTAACTGGAAGTGTACTGAGGTAAAGATACTCTTACCCAGTTGCGCAGCTAAAAAAAGATGAAGACAGTATGTGAATTGTGATTTTCTTATTCAGACAGTACTTTTTCCACTGTATCCATGTGTGCATTCAGGAAGGTATGTGCTTTATCTGTGAAAAATTAAAATCTTGTTTTTGTTTTACAATAGCTTGCAGACATGAAAAACACAAAAGGAGTGAGGCTTTTTCTGTTTCCACAGAATTTCAGCTGAGAACAATGAGTGATAGAATCCTTATTATGTTCTTAAGGTTCAGTGACTATCATTTCCAATAGTGTAAAAAGAGAAGGGTAGAGATTTATTGAAGTATTCTTTGATGGGAATGGATAGGTAGGAGTGTTGTTCGCTTTCCTTTCTCCTCCTCCTGGTGGAGAGAATAGTGCATGGCTGTTGCCTTACGAATTCCAAAGGCAAGACCATGGCAGGAGTTACCCACTGCAGGGCCTTTTGGAAAGGCAGCAACAGGACATACCCTGTGGGGAGTAAGGATGTGTGGTCTTCTGGATCAAATGGATATTGCAGAAATGAACTATGCTTGAGTGAACTAGACAGGTCCCACTCTGGATGGGAGGTGACCTCAGCAGGAGTTTGTGTGGAATTAACCACAACAGGTGTTAGCTGGAGAGTATCTGCATCCAGAGAAGAAAAAAAAAAAAAAAAACATCTATGGGGTCCAAGAGGAGGAATGAGACAGCAAAGTAAAGAATGGATATAACTCTTTACCCCATTGCTCTCCCTGATTTCAGTGATAGCATTTCCTTGTTCTCACTATCAACTTTGAGCTAAATGCTTAAAAAAACAACTTTTAATTTTATTTTTTATTCTCACCCGAGGATATTTTTTTCATTGCTATTCCAGAGAGAGAGAGAGAGAGAGAGAGAGAGAGAGAGAGAGAGAGAGAGAGACATCAATATGAGAGAGAAGCACTGAATGCTTGTCTCCCATTCACACCCAGGCTGGGAATCAGCATCCTGACTAAGGATTGTAGGTGTCCAGACTGGGTTTTGCATGGCCCACATCCAGACCAAAGATCAAACCTGCAACCTAGGTATGTGCCCTGACAGGGAATCAAATCCGCAACCTTTGGGTCACAGGACAACCCTCTCCAACCAACGAAGGCACACCAGCCAGGGCACAACATTTAATTTTAAATGCAGTGTTTCTCATACTCAAGTCTATGAGTTTCCCAGCCTAAAGGGTCAAATTGTGTTATCTAGCAGGTCAGGCTCCTGCATTAGAAGCTTTGTTATTCAGAAGGTTCTTCATCTCTTCACCTTTAATACACCTTCAGGTTGATCATTTGTATTTAAAAAGTTATAACCATTGACATTTGAACACCCTTACGATATCATGTCTATAGTGTAAAATACATACCATGGACTTTAGGAGAGTCTTACCTGTCAGAATAAATATCACACACACACAAAATCTATCAGGGTCCATGTCTCACATTGTGAACAGGCATAATATGATTCTTCACTTTCAGTTTTATCACTTTGTCCTGGGGTATTTCTTGTACAAAGTTGTAAAGTTGGTCTACAACTTTAGGAAATAAAACAGGGACCCTGTGGCAGTAGATGCAATAATTTGTTCTACCATGGATGGACATCATCTCCATATAAAGTGGCATTTTTCTGTGTAGATCTGTGCCTGGAGATGTCCAAGAATGGAAGGGACTGAAAGGGAGGAAAGCCCCAGTGATCATCCTTTCGTAGGCTGACCTCCTCTGCTCTTTTCCATAGGCACACGCAGGGTTATCCAACTTTACTTGTAGGAATACGTACCCAACTGCTTCCCAGCACAGCAAATCCAGAACAAATGTGGTAAAGTAATACGTGGTGCAATGCATCCTACGCTGATCTTGGATCTTACACATGCACCCTTTGGCGCTGCCAGCCCTCAGGGACTTGAAGCTTCTTCCTTTGGTCAGAGAAGATGGCTCAGTCAAATAAGGCAAACAGCTATAGATGATTAGAAACTTTCAAATCACCTTTTCCTGCTAAGCCATAACAGCAGAGACAACACATAAATATGAGAGAAGTAGAGATTTATCCTAGAAAAACAATCTGCTGAAAAGTTTTGGGTCTCAAAATGCTATTAGAAAAGTGAATCAATTGAGAGCAGAATTCATGCAAAGAAAATAATAAAAGGTTTTTCTGAGGGAACAAAATATTTCTTAACATTCCTGAAGTTACGTGAAATTGTATGCATTTTATCACATTTCAGCAGTAAATTAGGAAAGGGCCATTCGACAGCAGTTTGTCTTGGACATATTTGTCTGCGTGAGGATGAAATAGCCTTCAATCGGGTGGAAAATTTGTAAATATTATTGAAAAGTATAGATTGTTAGTTATTCATGACCCATTGTCAAGGAATTGTGCAATACACTAGAATTAATTCATTTTATTACTAATAATTGTTTGTAAAGTCCTCAGTATTGTATTTTCTTTTAAATACCAAAAATATATTGAAATAAAGTAAGTTATTGTTTATATTTAAAGTTACCATACTTCTGTTTCAGAAATATTATTACCTTCATTTCAAATAGTATTGCTAATATAGAAAATAAACTTTATTTCTTGGACAGCAATCTGAAAACTTCATAATACCTTATCCCCTCTTCAACACTTGAATCTACTAGCAGAATTTTGCTCACACAGAGTTTCTATACATTAGATAAGTATTTTATTTTATCATCTATTTATACATACACATATTTTTATAATACATATGATATTTATATCACATATTTATCTAATATATAAACATGCTTTAACATATATTTTGTATCATATTCAAACATACATATCATGTATATTTTATTTTTATACTATATATCATATTTTCTATCCTATACAAACACATAAATATATAATAGCAGACATCAGTTAAGGACTGAGTTTCAAGTCAAAGTAATAATTATAAATGCCTATTTCTTCATTATAAGTATAGCTATGTTATAATTTTACTCTCCTTTTTTACTGAGGTATAAATAACATAAAGGACTATGTTAGTTGTAGGTGTAAAACATAATGATTAGATATTTAAAAGTATTGAGAACTAACCACAACAATAAGTCTAGTTAACACCACGTATCACACAGAGGTACATACTTTTTTCTTGTGATGAGAACTTTTAAGATCTACCTTCTTAGCAACTTTCAAGTATACAATACAGCATTATTAAGTATCATCATCATGCTGTATATTACATCCCCATGATTTACTGATCCTATAACTGGAAGTAAGTAACTTTGACTGCCTTTACCAATTTTCCCCACCCCCTACTCCCCTGCCTCAGGCAACCGCCCATCTTTTTTCTTATCTGTAACTTCAGTTATATATTCAGTTTCGCTTTGCACGTATAGGTGAGATCTGACGGTATTTGTCTTTCTCTGTCTGACTCATTTCTTTTAGTACCATGTCCTGAAATTTCATGCATGTTGTCACGAAAGGCAAGATTTCATTTTTTATGGCTGAATAACATTTCATTTTGAGTGTGTGTGTATATATAAAATGATATATATATCACATTGTTGCCATATCTTAGCTATTTTGAAGTGCAACTTGTGAACTGGGCTCTGGGGTGGGTGAGTCTGTGTGCTAATCATTCAAGAGCTGATCCTCAATTTGCTACAGTCCTATGGGTCTTTTAGGTGAGAATCCTGTAGGTCTTCAAATCCAGATGTTTTACAGGATCTTCTTTCAGGTTTTGGTCTTAATATTTAAGGTGCCTACTGTGGTGTATGAACCTTTCACACTTTAGGAAGAAGCTTTGGAATCTGAGTTCCCTCGTTTCTGGGTTGCTGCACCTCAGCCTTTCTCACCTACTTCAATGTGGTTTCCCTACTGTTTGCCTGATTTTAAAGGGTCACACCACCAGTTTTTAGTTTTTTTCAGAATAAATGTGTTTCATATATAGCTGTAGCTTAGGTGTGTTTGTGCAAGGAGGAGAGCTCAGGATCTTCCTAAGTCAACATTTTGAATTGTCATTCTTCTGCTTTTTTGGTTTCCACAGTACTGAGTCACTTTCCTCTTGTTTTAAAGATTCTGTCTTTGTACTTGGCTTTCAAGAGTTTGGTTATAATGTGTGTTGGTGTGGACTCCTTTGGTTTATACTGTTTGGAGTTCATTAAGCTTCTTGAATATGTAGATTGATGTCTTTCATCAAATTTGGGGAGTTTTCAGCCAGTATTTCTTCATAAAATTTTGATGCTCCTTTTTCTCCTTTCTCTCCTGGGATTCCCATTGTGAGTATGTTGGCTTCATTGATCTCTTTGGCTCTGTTTGTTTTTCTTTATTATTCTTCCTTTTTGCTCTTTAAACTGAATAATTTCAGTGGACCTATTTTCTGGTTTGCTGATTCTTTTTTTCTGCTTACTAGAATCTGCTATTGAAAGCCTGCAGTGTTTTTTAAATTTTAATTATTATACTTCCATGGTCTACAATTTCTGTTTAGTTTTTAAAATAATCTATCTTTTTATTTATATTCTCTATTTGTTCATGCACTATTCTTCTGGTTTTCTTTAAATATTTCAGTATATTTGAGATAAGTGACTGAAAGTCTTTATCTTGTAATTTCAATATGTGTGATTCCTCAGAGACACGAAGAATTTGTGTTAATTTTAATTTTTTTGTGAATGGCCCCAATTTTTTTGCATGAATTGTAAATTTTTATTGAAAACTAGACATCTTAAATATTATAAGGTGGTATCTCAATAAATAAGATTCTTCTCCCTCCTCAGGGTTTTTGTTTCTCGTAGGTTGTAGCTGCTTGTTTAGTAACTTTTATAAAATATTTTATAAAATAAAATATTTTTATGTCTGTCATCTTTCTCATGTGTGATCTTTTAAGTCCCTGTTCCTTTAGATGTTGTTCTGCTAGTGTTTTGACATGAATTTACTTAAACATTAGGAGTCAAAAAAATAAAAAGATGTTAGAGAGAGGGAGGGAGAAAGAGAGAGAGACAGAGAGACATAGAGAGAGAGAGAGCAAGAGATGTTAAAGAAAATAAATAAATACCCAACCCCTTCCAGTCTTTGCAGATTGGCTCTGGGCTGGGGCACTCCATCAGTGCTTAACCAGGCAATTTGGACTCTCCCTTAGCCTTTACTTCCTGCTTACATTGAGCAGAGTAATTAGCTACTGAAGAAAGCTTAGATTTCAGGTCTTTTCTGAGCAGGCATCCTGTCCTGAATATGTGTGTCCAAATTCCTAGCACAGAAGAGTTACCTTTGAATACCTTAATTTTACAAAGAAACTCTCTAGTTTTTCATCTATGGCTTTCACTGTCTATTCTGTGCCTCAAACTGTAATGACTAGTGACTATAGGTTTTTGGTTGTCTTCACAATGTTTTATGTAATATCTTATGCTTTAACACAATGAGTTTGTTCTGAAATACGCAAAACTGGGGCAGTCTTCGTGTCAGTCTTGCTTTCACATGTCAGAACAAATACCAATTGGTGAAGAAGGTTGTTCTTCTTTTTCCAGAACAGGGATGAGGTGCTCACATTAAAATGCCTTCTTTAAGACCACCGTAACCACTCTTGTAGAAATGGATGGCAACGAGGGCATATTAAAATGCCACAAAGCATTCTATCATTTATAAGTTGCCTATTTCCAGATCCAGTGTTCACTTGGTTGATATAAAGATTGGATTGTTTCTATAGTGCTGTCAGAGTTTATTTTAACCATATTTATTTATTTTTTAAAGTTTCTTGGTGAAACAGGCTTTTGGATTTTTTTTCTCATTTGCACTGATGTCACCCCAGAAAAAATTTTAGAGGATGCTGTAAGTTAAATTCAGTGCCCAAAACTAACTAACAAATTCCAGAGAAAAAGTAAATTGTGTTTACAATAAATTTTGATTATAATAAATACTTTGTTAAAACCATACTGCTTTGTAGGATTTTAATAAGAAAAAAACAAAAATAAAAATTGAAACCAGACAATTATTGAGGATAAGTGTTACATATAATATATTTATTTCCATTCCCTCTTTCAGATTTCTGGATTCATTGGTGTAAATTTTTCAGAGGTTATAGGGAGTGAAGTATATTATTGGCTAGAGTGATTTTGACTAGTTGCTGTGTTGACTTTCTCTAAGTGACCTTTATTTTAGATTCTAGACAAGGAAAAAAGGACTTGAATTTGAATGTGGAACACTGTATGAGTTTTGCTTAAGTAATTTATCAAAATGACCTACAAGAGTCTTAAAACTAGATTTTCTGGCACCCAGATCTGTAGATCCTGGCTCAGTAAGTTTGTAGTGAAGCTACAAAATCTGTGTCTAAAAATTTTCTCATATTATTTCAATGCACAGGCAGATTTGGGTGTCACTGGAAGCAAAATGGCCAATTTTCTAAATTTTCTATTCACTTAGCAGAGAAGGCTTCGATTAGGAATTATAATACTTGGATAACAATATATAGGTTTAATGAGGACTTAACATCTTTCTTGAAAGTTATCATGAATAAAGAATAACTTACAGTGTATTTGAGAAGGGAAAGATTTTCAGATTTTATCATAAATTGATCTAATATTTGGTGCAAATTTGTCATTTGCAAGACGTCAGACAACTTTGAAATAATTTAGAAGGTCCATACTTAATATAGAATAAAGTCCAATATGAACCATAACTTTTTCAAAAAGTCTTAGTATTGTTCAAATAACTTCACTGCAAAATAATATATATGGAGCCCTAAAATATATTTGAATAAGAGTTCTGTCTAAGGTAAATGCATGTAGATAAGAATAACCACATGTAAGTATGTGTCAGACAGGCAGGGTGGGAATGTCTTAGAGACTGTCTAGGACTGACATCCAAAAAAAGAGATACGAGATTCTCAGTGATAACAGAAGTAGGAGCAAGAGTGTCCAAGGAACTTACAAAAGCTTACAGGAGAGTTAGTTATATACAAACCCAGAGAAAGCATGTATTAGACCATCATGGCAGCATTGATGACGCAAGCATTTTCCTGCTCTTTTGCCTATTCTCCTTGAGCATGCATACACCAATCCAGAAACCAGGATAGCAAGGTGGAGAAGAGAAGAATATATAATTGGAGAGAACTGGAATTTTAAAAAATAGCTTATCCTATAATTTCAACTACTATGAAAATTAACCTACTGTCCTATAGTGGTATTAAACTAGTTTGTGAATGAATCTTGTATTCATTTTTGTTGCAATTTGTTCAAAATTATTTGTGAACTTTTCATCAAAATGTTCAATGAACAGAACACTATAGTAACTGGAAGTTTCGAAGCCTTCAGCAAATTGTAATGATTGGAAATTAAGTGTATAAATAGGAAGCCATTAAATTTGTCACTAAAAAAGTGAAGAAGGAGATGAACAAATCAGACAAGGAGCTCTAAAACACTGTACCTGATTTAATTTTGAGATGTTCTTTGTAATTTCTTAACTGTTGAGAAAAATGTTTTGATGAGATTTTATTTTGGAAATAAATTTAACGTCTGTATTGAATGGAATGTAATTGAGAAGACATTATTTTTTAACATTTCCATTTGATTTGGCAAAGCATTTAAGATAGTCAGAAATATAGACAATTTATTTGATGAGTTTTTGTTATAAAATATTTGCACAGATTGACAATAATTAAATAAAAAGATCAATAATATAATATGTTAACTAATATTTAAATACTGAATATTTAAAATTTTACATACATAAAAGCATAATTAATAAACTTCAGGTAGCAGAGTGTTCCTGAGCTTATCAGAAATCTCACCAATGTAAAAAGAGTATTTTTTCAATAAAATATGGGTCACTGAGAAGTCTTTTAAAGCTGTCAACACATTCATATTTAAATAATGATAAAATACAAACTTGAAGAATATTAAAATTTTATGAACCAACTAAAAATAACAAGAACATATTTGTAACTGGAGTCCCAGAAGGAGAGAAGAAAAACAATGTAGCAGAAAAACATCTGAAGGAATAAAGGCTAAAATATTTTCAAGTATAATGGAACATATCAAACAGGTCCTAAAGCTCAAAGATAACTTGAGAAAGTTAAATAGAAAACACATCATACATGACCACAGTGTAGTCAGATTGCTGAAAACCAATAAAAAGAGAAAAAAATCTCACAAATAGCTAGAGAAAAAAAGGCATATTCCATAAAGAAGAGCTTCTAATCAAAACATTGTGTCAGAGGACAATGGAATAACATTTTTAAAGTGCTAAAAGAAATAACTGTCAACCTAGAACTCTATGTCCAGTCAAAATATTCTTAACAAAGGAAAAGAAAATAAAGGCATTGTTTGGGCCATAGTCAATCATGAAATCACAAGAGAAAAGGAACTTATTTTGAAATAAATGATAATGAATGCCCATCATATAAAATTTGTGAATACAATTAAAATAGTATTTTAAAAATGTATAACATTAAAAGATTTCTTAGAAAAGAATAAAGGTTTAAATACATGGCTTAACTTACCACCTTAAAAACCTCAAAAATGAAGATATTATTAAACTCAAAAGAAAAAAGAAGGAATAAAAAGTAGAAATCATGTCTATGTCTATGAGTCCTCATACATGTTCTTTGGTTCCTCTATTCCTTATGACATCCCCATAACTATTCAGTAACTACCAATCTGTACTTTTTTTAACCCTCTCCCCTTTTTCACCCATCCCGCCAATATCCAACCCATCTGGCAACCATCAAAATGTTCTCTGTATCTATGATTCTGTTTCTGTTCTGCTTATTTGTTTATTTCATTTTTTAGATTCAACTGTTGACAGATATGTATTTATTGACATTTTATTATTGATATTTTTGATCTTCTTAAAGAAGACCCTTTAACATTTCATATAATAATAGTTTGGTTGTGAATTCTTAGCTTTTTCTTGTCTGGGAAGCTCTTTATCTGACCTTAGACTCCAAACAATAGCTTTACTGGGTAGAGTAATCTTGATTGTAAGTTCTTGCTTTTCATAACTTTGAATATTTCTTAGCAATCCCTACTAGCCTGCAAGGTTTCTTTTGAGAAATCAGCTGACGGTTTTATGGCAGCTCCCCTCTATGTAACTAACTACTTTTCTCTTGCTACTTTCAAGATTCTCTGTTTGTATTTCACCTTTGGCATTTCATCATGATGTGTCTTGGAGTGGGCTTCCTTGGATCCATCTTGTTTGGGACTCTGTGCTGCCTGGAGTGGTATGTCTATTTCCTTTAACAAGTTTGGGAAGTTTTCTTTCATTATTTTTTCAAATATGTTTTCAATTTCTTGCTCTTTCTCTTCTCCTTCCAGCATCCCTATTATGTGAAAGTTGGTGTGCTTGAAGTTGTTCTACAGACTGCTTACACCATCCTCATTTTTTTTTAGTCTTTTTCCTCTTGCTGTTCTAATTAGTTATTTTTTGCTCCTTTATGTTAAAATCATTGATTTTATTCTTTGCTTCATCCACTCTACTGTTGATTCCCTGTAAATTGTTGTTTATTACAATTAGTGTTTCCTTCATTTCTGACTAGATATTTTTTTTATGCTGTTGAGTTCCTTGCTAATTTCCTTGAGCATCCTTATAACCAGTGTTTTGAACTCTTCATCTGATTTTTTATCCATTTTGTTTAGTTCTTTTCCTGGATATTTTATGTACTTTCACTTGGACCATCTTTCTTTGTATTCTCACTTTGGCAGCCTCCCTATGTTTGTTTTTATGCGTTAGGTAGAGTTACTATGTTTCCCAGGCTTGATAGAGTGGCTTAATACAGTAAGTATTCTGTAGGGTCCATGACACAGCCTCCCCTTTCACCCAAGCTAGGTGCTCAAGGTGTGCCTGCTGTGTAGGCTGTGTACACCCTTCTCTTGTAGTTGAGCCTCGATTGCTATTGGCACTTCCAAGATCACCCACTGTCTGAGTTCTGTTTTGGGTCACACAGCATTAGCAACAAAGTGATCTGCTGATGGCTGCTTTGTGGTGGGCTTGAAGATGCCCAGCAGAAGCCAAACTGTAAATGAAAGTAGGCTGTTGATAATGCTGAGCCTGGGGCAACTTAGCAAGAGGTATGGGACTTGTTGAAGCCAGATGCAGCTTCTTTGAGATAATTTAGGGAAATCTGAAGAATGGGCTAAGACAAAACATTCATATGGAAAAGCCACTGGAAATAGCTAGGGTGGGACTGAAAGTTGGGTGGGGCAGCGTCTCAGGGAATCACTAGGGTGGGGCGAAGAGTGTGAGCCAGGTTGATTGAGTCTCAGATATAACAGCCACCTATTGGCTCTGTGGATGGAGAGTTCAGAAAAGGAACAATGGCCTCTGCCAGCACTTCTGTCTAGGAGAAAGCTGTCCCCCAGCTCTCACCCTGATGCCAGAAAATTCGGTTCCTCCCCATATGTCTATGATGCCTTTCAATCTGCTGCCCATGCACTGAAGCTCAGGGGGAGTGAGTCTGAGTAAGTCTGTGTGTGGACCCTTTAAGAGGAACTGCCTGGGATTCAAAGAGTTTCTGTCTTCCACAGCCTCAATCCCTGCTAGTTTTTATAGCCAGAAGTTTCTGATACTTACTTTTCTGGTATTGGAACACTGGGCAGGAGGACCCGGTGTCATCTAGGCCCTCTTGCTCCTGAGATATCCCTCCTGATTTTTATCTGCCACATGTGGGAGTGGGACCAGCCAGTTCCATGTTTCTGCCTCTCCTACTAGTCTCAGTGTGGTTTCTTCTTTAATTCCACAGTTGTAGAACTTTCATTCAGGCCAATTTGTGATGGTTCTAAACGATAGTTGTTCTATAGCTTAGTTGCAATTTCGATGTGGTTGTGCTAGGGGGTGAGCCATGCTTATCTATGCCACCATCTTGACTGTAAGCCTCCAGAGGGCTTTTTAAAATAAATTGACAAGTGGTTCTAAATTTAGTATCCTAAATGCAAAGAACCTAAAATAGCAAAAAAAAAAAAAAAAGTAGAAAAGAAGAAAAAGGTTAGACAACTTAACCTAATTTTGAAAACTAACATAAAGCTTCAATAATCAAGGCAGGGAGGTATTGGCATTAGTATAGACAAACAGATCAATGAACACAAATGAAATCACATATGAATTGTCAATTGATTCTTTGATAGAGCTGCCAAGTTAATTCAAATTAATTACTGAAAGGATAGTCTTTTCATTCTTGATGCTGAAACAACTGGATAACTTTTATGGAATGAAATGAACCTCTATCCATACTTTCAAACAAACACAGGTCAATGGATCACAGACCTAAAGCTTAAACTATTAGATTTGAAAAGAAAACACAGATGGCTATTTTAGTAATTTTGGAATTGGCAAACATTTCTTAAGAGAGGATACAGAAAGCAGTGATCTAAAAAGAAAAATGATAAATTAGATGTCCACACTTCAGCTTATTAAATATTAACATTTAGAAAATGCATAAAAATCCTCTGCCGGGGAGGACGAATAATACATTGCACTTTTACATAATCATATAGAAAGTACAATGAAAATAATATTTCATTTATACTTTAACATGTAAAATACATGAATTGCAAGCATAAATTTCTAAAGATGAAACAAACAGAAGAAACTGGAAAGTTACACTTTAAACTTAATTATATAGACCATAATAAAGATAACAATACTTCATAATTTAGTGAAGGTATTCTAATCTAAGACTAAGTAATTTGTCTCAGGATTATTAAAATAACATTTAAAAAGGGGATTTTGAAGTAAAAAAATATGGCTTCATTTTCAGTTTATTGACTATTTTTTTATACTTTTTTAAAATTACATTTTAGCTTCAATATTTTGTATTGATTTCAGGTGTACAGCATAGTCATTAGATAACTGTTTCCCTTGTAAAATGTTCCATTTTTTTCAGCACATTTTATGTGTTGGTCCATACAAAAACACTAGTGTCAAACAAATCTCTACAACTAACCTGGAGCCCTACCTCTCTGCAGCCTGGTAATGTCTTTGACCCTCATTAGAGACTGCTTCAAAAAATGTCACATTCTTCTCTTCAGATTTCAGCACCCAGAGTCTTTACTGGTCTCACAGGTCACCCTGCAGAATACTGAGGAGACAAATAGGGTACAAATGATACTTTTCTAGTAGGGCTACTGTAGGAGGCAAATGCTTGGGAATCATAGTTGAAACCATTCACACATGCCAAAACCATTTGGTCTAGTTCAGCTGGATATGACCGAAAGACTGTTATTGTTGTTGTTTGTTTGTTTTATTCATTGTTCTTTCACCAGTAAAGATGCCTGTCCCTCAGCAGGAACCCCAGCACTCCCCAGAGCTGTATGGATACATTTTAGCAGCAATTAATACTGAAGGTCCACTCAGTTTCTCCGTTGTTAATTTCAAACAATTTATTATCAAATTATTCAGATGAAAAAGAACAAAATGGCATTTAATGGTCTTGGAAGAGTAATTGTCCAAATTAATATATGTGCATTAGTCTTATAGAATATGGCTGACAAACCTTCAAATTTTGCTGGTTCATTTTTTATAATGGTGGTTTCTGTTGCTTTTCGTTTTGTATAGCTATCCCAATCATTAAGAAATGCAGTAGCAACCTGGTGATTTCTGGGTCAGCTGGTTTTGCACGAGCTATTGTTGTGGGCCTGTGCCTGCTCCTGTCTGCTTTACCCACAATACCAGGTAGAGTGGAATTATTGGGTCAAGTACTACAGGAAAAGGAGTTTCTGTATACACTCACATAATTATGCCAATTTCTATGGAGTATGGAGCCAGCATATTTTTTTGCCTTTCTACAACATGGAATAAAGATGAAAAGACAGAAGTTGCTTATAGAGAAAGTAGGAAGCACAGGAAAATAAGTATTTAGATTTTAAGTTTGTAAGATCTTAAAGGATATGGAACATGTGTGGAGCACAAGAGGCTCTGTAATGAGAAAGATGATAAGATTATTACATAAAGTAAGATGATTAGTTATAATAGTAGAGAATAGATGTGGGTAGAAAAGGCAAAAAGTAGAATATTAAAAGGAAACAAAAAGATGAGATGTCCCTCTTAGCAAACAACTGAAAAAATTGGCTACTGGGATTTGAGGAAAAAATAGTTACATTATATGTTCTTATTTTTTTTTAGCAATTATCTTACCCTCCAAGAAAACCAGCCACTGTACTGCTTACATTTTATTGTCCTTGACTCTTTTTTTAATTTGCATCATACCATTCTTTAATGGTGTGATGCATTCTTTAAAGATTATTACATCTTTCTGGTGTAATCTTCGTTACCCAGTTTGCCTTTCCTAAGAACCCATGAAAAATATCAACTTCTATTATAAAATTATAGCTTAAAAAAATTCGTCACTCTGTCAAATAACTATACACATATGAAAACAATAATCACTTACAAACTACAATGAAAAAACATACCATCACAATAGAAAAATGAAAAATCCCCAGATATAAATATAGCAAAAAGTGGGAGGATTTACATAAGAAAAAGTCTGACAAAAGGTCATTAGGGACATAAAATAAGAGTTAAATAAATTGAGAGATGTGGTATGTATTTGGATACTGATTTGGACACTGATTGAAGAGATTGTTTTTCAGCTAAAATTAATTCTCTACCTAATTAAAATAAAAATCTCACTAAGATTCATCTCAAATAATTTGGAGATAAACATTGCCAGGAGAATACTTTAAAGAATAAGGAGGGGAAACTGGATTTTTAATGGATATTAAAATATACCTTATAAAGAAGTTAAAATACTGGAGTACTTTTGCAAGAAGTAGATCATTCAATGGAATGGAACACAAAACCCAGGAACAGGAAAAAAATACAGATAATTTAATGCAGAATAAAAGTTGTATTTTAGACTAGGTGAGAAAATGTGTTTTACCACACGAGAATAGCTAACTTTTAAAAAGTTCTTAAATGTTACACCATGCTCCAAAACAAATCTTGGATTAATTAAAGATTTAATTGGGGTAAATAAAAGTAAAGAAAACGTAAATGTAAGGGTGGACCAAAGTGGAGAGTTACGAGGCATGTGGAAATGTGCTTTCATTTCACCAGCAGAAGGTCCATTTATTTCTTATAAATTTGCACTTGCATACACATATTGACATAACCTCTGAAACCGTGAAAACATCTTCCTGTTGTTGCGTCCGCCAAATCTTTGGAGATTGGCTACGGCCCTTTGGGATGTGGACGAGGAATAAAGTGAGGGACACGAAGACACAGAATTTTTTAGAGGAGCTTTCTGGGCTGGAGGCCTTCAGCACCCTAAAGTTCCACACCACTCTAGCTCCAGACGTTGGCAAGCACAGCTTTTCCACTGGGGAGAGTACAACTTTCGTAGATTTATCGAAACACTGCCGACTCCCAGCGACATTTGAACGGAACCCACGCTACCCACAAGAATCCCCACAGATTTTACAACGTCTGCATATTAGACATGCGCTCTGGGTATCTTTGGCCGCAGGGATTTTGTGCGCACGCTCAGTGACGTGCGCCCTGAGGGACGCACGCGCAGTTGAGTTTGCCGGCGGTTTGGGGCGGGGCGGGGCGGGGGGGTGTAGTTGCTTGGTTACAGTAATTCCGGACTGCGAGATTCTAAACCGCCTTGCTGCTCAGCTGGAGTGCAGGAGTAAGCGACGGTTGGCTCACCAAGAGCGATAATGGGCCCAGGAGGCGGTGGAAAACTGAGGGGAAGGTGAGGCTTCTCTGAAGCCCTTGGGCTATCTGCGATGAAGAAAATTTTTGGCTTTGGGGGTAGGAAGGGCGTGTCGCCCTTGGGCTTGTCCAACAGCCCGGGGAGCGACAGCGTGAGAGATTGGCGTGAGAGCAGTGATCGAATCTCCTCGCCGCACGGGTACTACATCCAAGACAAAGATCTGGGGAAGATCCACAAAGCTGCCACAGTGGGCAACGTAACAAAAGTGAAGCAGATTCTATTGCTCCGGATAAATAGCGTGGATGACACAGACAAGATGAACAGGTAATAGGGACTGCGAGGCCGGCGGCCAGGGCCGGGGGTCCACCTGGAGGAGGTGGAGCGGACCTGGGAGAAGCGCTCACCAGCCTGGGCTCAGCCAGGTGGAGCTCAGCCCTCCTGTCACCGAGGGCGCTGGGCTGCGGGTCTAGCGCTCAGGCCGTCTTTAGGAGCAGCAAAAACAAAAACTTACGGACCAACTCATAATTCCTCTTAAAAGAACACTTTAAGTATATACAGCGTTCTATATTTGATGTTCACATTTTTATACCGTAGTAATGCTGTATATTATAGAAAATTGCCTAATATATATAATTTCCATAATAGATAACTTCTGGGCTAAAAATTCTTTAGATAAAATCAATATCCATTTTATATCAATGTACACCGATGTATATTATGTCCTTTATTGAGGAACCGCAGAAGGGAATTTTGAAGTTGAAAGATGACTGTGGTCTTAAGTAGGGGGAATCGTTTTCTCATCCACAGTTTGTGAAGATGATCATTATTGGTCCTTATACTGCTGCTTGAAGTTTAAATTGCATTGGAGTTTTCAAATAGGCAATTTGTTTATAAGTACCACATTTAAATATATATATTTTACCCATTAATTCTATATATACTAAAATATCTTTAATAAAATAATTAGATAAATTACATACAATTTGTTTTTCTGAGCATTGCTTAAAATAAGAACTCGTATAAATGGATTTTGTTAAAATATTGCAGTGCATTGTTAGGATGGAATAATATGCCACCATTGAAGGTGGTATAGGTAATAGAAGTACGTTGACCTGCAAAGATGTACTTTGGCAGATCAGAAAGGGAGACAAAAATCAGTTTGATTATACAGACACACAGACTATGCTCTTATGTTAGCAGAAATTGTGTGCAAAATATAAAATTTCTGAGCATTTGTATTATAAGTGAAAATTTTTCTTTTTAAAAAATCTGATTTCTACAATGAACATGTATAGACATTCTAGTAAAACCTATTAGGAATGAAATAATCTCGGGGAAGAACAGGAATATGAATCTTGCACAGGTAATAAAAATTTCTCACTTTCTATTTTTCATTAATGTTTTTGAGGATTTATATATTTTAACAACTTTTAGCATCTTCCCAAATAAAGGGAATCTTTTTATCTGTCCCTGTAGAATGTATGTATGTATTTAATTCTACACATATTGTTTTATTTAGTATAGCTTTATTATGTATAATATGTAAAGGATTATAGATTAATCATTTTGGTTGTGTTCTTATAAAAATAAAAAGTAGCAAATGTAAGTGATTATTACTATTGCAAAAGTTTTGCTTTACTTTATAAAAGTTTTCTTTAAAAATTTTGAACTCTCAACTATATTTACCCATTCTTTCAGTGTATTCATGAAATATAACCTGAATACCTCTGTGGCAGATATATTCTACTCAGGATCCTTTCAGTCCATCCTCAGGCCCTTTTCTTCTGAAGAACTTCATGTTACTCTGTATTAGCAAAATGAGTACTTTAAAATCGAAGTATTAGGACTACAGTTGAAGCTTTTTCTCTGTCCTTTCAAACAAAAGTATTTCTGAAGGTAGGAAATTGTAAAAGATAACCTTTAATTCCCCTATCGAAATGGGTAACAGTGTTAAATACTAATGATGATCACTGGGAATATCTAATGTCCATGCAATCTGTATTGAGTAAAATGAGCCATCCTATTCACATGAATCCTGAGTTTCCTCTGGCTTAAAGTTTCTTGAAAATCAAAGTACAAGTTTCTTAAAAAAAAAATTATTTTCTTGTTTAGTCTTTCCCTCATGCTTTTAAGAACTAAAAGTGATTTACATGCCAACCATATGACTAGAACTGCAAAATACCTGATGTGCTTATCATTATTCCACTTAATGTAAGGCACCATGCATAGTATGATGCCTAATATTTTATGTACCAATAGGAATTTTTTAAAATGCTCCCATTATAGTTGTAAGACATCCTGATTTATAAATTGTATTTATAAAATTTATAAAAGATGATTTATAAAATGTGAGAAAATAAGCGTCTTAGAATCATTGAAATATAGTGTACCTTTTAATTTTTAAAACATACCTGCAAAGTAGGTATAATGTTATCATTTTACTTAGTCGAATGTCTTTGTAAAGTTGTAGTAATAGTAATAGTAATAATTTAATCTAACAATTATTAAGATTTGTTTGGTGCTAGGTACTGTAGCGAACACTGCGTAGCTTTTCATTTCAGCAAACAGTGGTGTTCTGTGAGATGACTATTTTTTTTCCCGTTTTGTTGATGAGGAAATTGAGGCACAGAAAGGTCAAGTAATAGCTAACGCATGACAGACTAAAATAAGAGCAGACTGAAGCTGAGCTGAATTCCCAGGTCTCTATTCAGAAAGAATGTTCCTTCATTAGTGCTGAGTAACAAGATTTAATAAATATTGTACTGTCACCAGAAGAAAACCGTTTGTTTTGGAGGCATAGGGATAACTTTTAATGTTTACAATTACATGAATGATTGTATGTTTTGAGATAGTATACTCTAGGTTCCTAACAATTTTTCTCACTTTCACAGGACTGCCCTACATTTGGCCTGTGCCAATGGCCATGCAGGAGTGGTCACTCTCCTAGCTGATAGAAAATGCCTTTTGAACCTCGGTGACAGTGAAAACAGGACAGCTCTGATTAAGGTATGTAGTAGCCAACTATGTCAACATGAGATGGATTTGATTTCCTTACTAGATAAAAATAAATTTATCTCATTTAACTGTAAGTTTTTGGTGAAACTTGTGGAATGTTTACTTTGAATTCCCAGAATTCACAATCTCTTTCTCCACATAATACTGACAGGCTGTACAGTGCCAGCAAGAGGAATGTGCGACAGTTCTGCTAGACCGTGGTGCTGACCCCAATATAATGGACATCGATGGCAACACTGCTCTCCACCACGCTGTCCTGGGTCAAAACACAGCTATAGTAGCAAAGCTGCTTGCACACAAGGCAAATATTGAGGCAAGAAACAAGGTATAGGTCCATCAACTTTATTTACAAAGTATTTGAAATACATGTTTTTATTTTAGCCATAAGCATTTTCTTTCTCACATATGTATACTGAATACAGTATAGCAGGCCCTGTTACTATGGAAACAGCTCCAAAGCCAAATCAGAGAGGCCTGGAGAAATGCGGTGTCCACAGAGGGGCAAAGCTCTGTCTCCAGCTACCCTTCACCCCAGAAGGAAAAGCTTCCTGTTGGTGCCTGGGAGTGGGTGATAGGCTCACAGCCCACAAAGGACTGAAGGCCTGGGGAGAGTGAAGTGAGGGTGGGGGCTGGCTACTGTGCAGGCAGGGGCTTAGGAAAATGATGCTGCTGGGGATGGGTGGGAGGAGGAGGCCTAGTACCCAGCATGGGGAGCTTGGTGAGTAGGAGTGGAAGGCAGAGCAGAAGTCCACAGGCCCTGAACACTTCAGGACCCCAAAGTTCTGACCTGTGGCAAG
>PVIA01014990.1:0-24463 GCA_004024845.1 Tonatia bakeri | reverse complement strand
AGGGAGGGAGGGAGGGAGGGAAGCAAGAATTTGGGAAATGGAAGGACAGAAAGAAGAGCGGAGGGCGGGGTCCAGCAGGGAGGGGAGAGGGAGGAGCAAAGGCAGGAGGAAGCGTGGGGGTGGGGGGTGAAGAAGCAGGTGTGGGGGGACTCCCAGGCCGATTCTCCTTGCTTTGGGGAGAGCAGTCTCCTGGGGCAAAGTGCACGCTGTCGGGTCGGAGGGGATGGAGTCAGAAGGGCGTGTTGAGCCCAAATGTAAATAACGGGAGGGTAAGGCAGAGCTGGCTCGGGCCAAACCAAGACCACGGCATTCAAATAGAGACACACGCAAGAGAACGCAGAAATAATTCAGAGAGAGAAAAATTAGATTTCAAGCTTGGCAGACTTCAGGCCAAGGGAAATCAAAGGAAAGCTGCTTTTTATTCGAGGAAGAAAAATAAAAATGACTTCAGCTTTGGGTACTTAAAGCCGGTGACGGTGAAGTGCGATCCCACAGGAATGCCAAGAGGGTGCTGGAAGATCAGAGGCTTCTTTGGAAGGAGACATTTGGACTAGAGGCAGGGGCTTGGGGGTCGTCCGCTGGAGACGGCACCAGAATCAGTTCAGACGAGGTTCCCAAGGCCAAAGCCGGTGAAAAAGGAGCAGGCTTCCGTACAAACTTGACTTTGGGATTACCCAGACCAGGGCAAGACTGCCTGTTACTCATCATTGCGTCCCCAGCCTCTGGAAGAACGGCTGGCACATAAAAATTAAAGAATACACTCAATGCACAAATAAACGGACGGCACCAGGGACCGGGAGGCACCAGCTCTGAGGACGACGTGAGAGAGGTCCCGGAAGGACTCCAGCTGTGTTCAAGGCTCTCCCAAGAAGCGGATTCAAGTCGCAGGCCCCTGGTTTGCACCCTCAGGTCCTGATCCACTAGAGCCGACGTGAGGGCCAGGAGTCCAACCCTGAAAAAGGTCCCGGGGGACACTGCCCCCAGGGAAGACCCACGGACCCTGAGCCACGTGGGAGTCAGGGCATCGGCCCCACCGGTTGGTTTTCAGGGCCATCGATGGCACCAGGGTGGGGGCGATAACAGGACAATGAAGGCTGAAGAGCGAGGCTTGAATGGAGCCCACAGCAGTCAGAGGAAGGTAAGCATCACGGACACTGGGCGGGGCCCCTGCACCCGACTAGTGTACGAGCCCCCCCTGCGGTCCTCCCAGACCAGGGTAAACACGGAGCTCCGACACCCCCGAGCCCAGGGTTGCACCGAGCATCCTCTACCCACCGATGCCCACGGCCCACCGGCGCAGTGGAGGTGTGGGGAGGTCCTGCGCCCCACTGGTTTCCCCCGCTAACGCACACGCCGGTCCATCAGCCAACCAACCTAAGCAGCCAAGGACATGGAGAGTCAAAGAAGGGATGCGGAGGGGAAAGACAGGCAGATTTCTTTCTGAGTGTCATCTGAAATTTGTAGAGGACACTCTGCTCCTACCCTTCATTCACGGTTCTCTTTTAAATCCCAAACTGCGGTGGAAACCGTTTTTTCTGTTAATGCTAAAAGCAGTCTGCTGGGACAAGAGCCTGGCCCGCCATTCCCTACCAGCCCAGCAGCACCTCAGGGGCCCCTGCTCCGAATCCCTCCGTTTCCGGATGAGAATGAGGCTGGGAAGGGAGCGAGGTGGGGGGCGGGGACGGGCTGGTGGTGGGTTAGCTCTGGGTCTCCCCACGCCTCCGCCAGCACTTGGTTCTGAAACGGAAGCACATTAACGACAAGGACCGAATCCCACCTTCTAAACGCACAGTCTCTCGTCAAATGGGTCTGTCAGGACAGACGGCTGCGGGGACCCCTGGGGAAGAGTTAGAGTTTCACTCCCCTGCTCACGGCGTTGCCCACGTTTGCGCAGTGAGCACGTGATATTTTACATCCCCACGTTCTTTGTTTTCACAAAGTGCTGCTCTGGGATTTCAGGTGGTGGCGCTCGTGGGGCGGTGGGGTCTCTCCCACAGTTCTCTGTGCCCAGTAGCGGCTACTGACACTTCGAGACCAGCACAGAATAGGAATCAGACAAGAGTTACCTGCCTGGGTGCCACCTGTCCCAGGTGAGATCACAGCCAATGTCATCACAGGACAGGGCAGGTGAGGAACAATGGCGACTGTGACCTTCTGATTTGCCCGGGACCCAGGTACAGGGACGGGAGGGTTCAGAGCTAAAGCTGAGACAGTCCCGGTCCATGGGATCCGCTGACCGCCGGGAAGCCCGGACACAAGAAGACTGGATTCCCGCCCCAAGATCACACAGCACATTAGGGCCAGACCCGGGTCAGGACCCAGAGCTGCCAGTCACAAGTCCTGGGCCTGTCCCACCGAACCCTGGTGACCGCCAGATTCCAAAACCCAGAGTCTGACCCACTCCAGGCTCCGGTGCGGTCCAGGCAAAAGAAAGGTACACCGGCGACCACCCTCAGCCGTCTGCTCACTCCGCCTGCACGTCCTGACTCACCGTGATCACAGCACCCTCACCGTCCGCCGTGGCAGGGGGCTGCAAACTAGGACCCAGGCCGGCTGGCCCGTCAGGATCTGCCCCGCCCGGGCTGCCTCGCGGGTGGGCGACACAGGCCCACGCAAGTCCACGCACAAAAGATCCTGCGGTGGTAACATTTATCTCACACACGTTCCATTTATCTTTGGCAAAATGCTTCAGGCCCAGACGATCTTAAGTGATCTCAGCAAGACAGGGATAAGTGCCTTCCCCGTCATTACCGCCCCACTTCCCCGCGGCGGCGATGGCAATAATGGTGGCCGCAACCCCATCAAGGCCACTTAACGTGGCTCATTTCCCAGATCCGCTGGATGCCTTGTGACAGGCTGGCCGGGCGCTATGAAAAGACCACTTAACCCCGCCGACCTGAGGAAGACTCTGAGCGGGAAGAGAGCCCCGCAGTCGGAGGCGAGATGGAGGAAGGAGGGCAGGGGAGGAAGGCCATTGATTTTATGACAAGGGGCAGAGCCACTGTCAAAACTGAGCCCGGCAGACGGAGGGAATGTCTCAATTAGCCGCTTGCAAGGGAGAGTCCGACACGTGGAGATGGCCTGCCTTCTGGCCGCCGTGGGCCGAGCTCTTATCCCCTTGTTTTTAAATCCGTGCGTTTACCCGCGGAATCTGGAGTCAGAGCTTTGTGAGCCACTAGGATGATTAAAGGAGGCTCGTCATGCCTCCTGTAAGAGGGTGTTTTACGACGCTGCAGTGACCGGGGCGACGCCACCAGGCTGGAGGGCTGAGCAGGGCCTGTGACCACCTGTCACTCACAGGACAGGCGTGAGGCTGCCTGGCCCCGCCTCCATTCCTGCCCTCGCACGAGCTGTCTGCAGCCTGCTCAGCAGGCGTGGAAGCTGTGACCTGGAGGCAGTGGCCGTGCACAAGGCGTGGACAAGAGGATGGCTCCGGGGAAAACCCATCCTGCTCTCTCGTCTGTGTCTCTCACTTGCCCGGAGCACGTGGAGGGCGGGGCTGCCCGAGAACTCACACTAACACGTGGGACTCGTCCGCGATGACTCACTCACGAAACACCGCCCACTCAGGCGGAGTTCCAGGTTCAAAACCCGCTTCCGCCGTTCCCTGGCCGAGTGACTCGGGTTAAGACGTCTTCTCTCTGAGCTTCCGTTGCCAGGTAAGCAAGCCGGGCGGACGGCCCCTCTCCCGTAATGCCCCCTGCGAGGCGCAGATGAGGTAATCCACGTGGTGTGTGCGGGACAGCACCCAGGAAATCCCCACAGAGGTGGTGATGAGGGTGGTGGTGGTGGTGACTGAGCCACAGGACACACCCGCAGGGCGGGCAAGAGCAGGCTTCCAGTGGTGCGCGTGCAAAGTAATACGATCATTAATTAATGGTAGTAATACAAGAATAAACTCTGTTTCTCGCACACACAGCCATCACCCTACTCTGATGTTCTGAGCATCGCCTGAATGAATGCGTCCTCTCCTCATTCACCTCGAAACAGAAGTCTTGCCGTGGAATGACTGAGAGGCACCCCGTGTATTTGTTTCTGCAGAGAGACCTCGGCCGTGCCTGTGTGGTCAGGCTGCGTTCCCCGCGGCCTCACGGCCTTGCCGAGGCATGACTGCCACACGCAGCCTTGAGGACGGTAGCACGTGGTACTCAGATGTTGAAGGTTCGAACATACCGACCCGGACTCGCACCTACTGCCTGTGTCTCCTAATGAACCACAAGCTCCAGGAAGGTGAGACCCTGGTCTGTCTCTGCTGGCACCAGTGTCCCCAGGAGTTTGGTTCCTAAGAGTTTGGAAACGTGGTGAGAACTGAAAACAGACAGTGGCTGTCCGGCAGCCCCGACAAGTAGACATGGACCCGAGTGGCTGTCCAAGCACTTGGTGCCAAAATAGACATGACCACAGGACACGGGGACTCGTGGGCAGCGCTGAACAACGGACCCAGTGGGAAGGGGCCCAAGAGGAACAGGCTGGAACTTCAGGGACAGAGGAATCCCGGGTAGACACACGAGTGAAGTAGCGTGTGGCTGTCCTCCAAAAGCACGTGAATGCCCACCACACAGCGTCCCTGACAGGAACACCAGGCCACCAAGCACACAGCGAGTCAACAGGGCGGGCACTGGTGTGGCCTGGGGGCAGTGGCAGGAATTCCTGCTGAGGAACAACAGGCTGAGCCAGCGGAAGTTCCAAGTGATCATCCCTGAGACCCCCGCAAGCCCTGGGTTGGGGGCGCTCCACTTCTCTCAGACACCCTCCTGCCACTCGCTGACCAGTCGGCAGTGGCGTTGGGCCTCACCCATCCTGAAGCAGCCAGCAGGCCGGCCATCATCGGGGGGACTCCTTTCCCAGTTTCCCAGACGGGTCTGCCTTGCCGGTCGGTGCCCAGGAGCCCTGTCGGTGCCCCCAGGCACAGGAACGCGGTCGCCCCTGCCACACTGCCAGAGCCGCTGGGCTGGCGGGCGCTGGGAAGGCTGCCCGAGGAGAGCCACGGCCCGGCTCCAGAGGAGAGGCCGTAACTCAGCTCCGGGGCTGGCACGCCCTGTCTGCCACCCGGTCTGGTGAATACAAGTTCGGCTGGAGTACAGCCGCTCTCGCCGGCTCCCGTGTTGCCGCGGCTGCTCTCGCAGCACAAGGGCAGACTTGAGTTGTTGTCGCTGAAACCGTATGGCTCACACATTCTAAAATAATTACGATCTGGCTCTTGGCAGGAGAAGGCTGCCAGCCCTGTTCTAGGGGACGTGTGGCCATCGCCCAGGACGCAGGGAATGCTGTGTCCCCAGCAGGGGCTGTGGAGCTGAGCCTGAGTGGTCCCCCCAGCCCACCCAGCAATTTCCTGGACGTGTGTTCCTGACCCTGCGCTCGGGGGTCCAGGTCCTGGTCCTCATGGCGACAGACATTTTCGAGGGGCCACAGAGTCCCCCTGGATGACAAATGGCTGCATGGAAAGGTACATCCGGGCGGGAGGGAGGAAATCAAATATTAGAAGAAGATGAGTAATCTTAAGTTACTCACAGAGAAGGACCTGCTGCCCCAGAAGGAATACTGTCTAAAGCTCCTTCCGTTTCCGCCTCCATTGTAGAAAGCGGGCTCTCAAGGTCACGACCTTCAGGAGCAGCCCACATCCAGTGCCGGACCAGAGCCCTAGAGGGGCATGTTGGTGCCGGGCTGGAGTCGGCTGGGACCAGCCCACAGGGGATGGTGTGCGTTTCTGCCCCACTCCCCGTGGTTCGACCTCAGGGATTAGCATTTCCAGGACGGAACTCCACAGACACTGCAAACCAGCGCTTGTTTCCGGAACACTCCTGGGGAACCCACTGCCGGCGGGTGGGTGGGGCTGCTGGCCTTGCCTGGCACAGCTTCCTCCTGTCGCCACAGGTGATGACGCCCAGTAGCCTCCCGGAACTCCTCCCCCTTCTGGGCCCCGATTCTGTGTTCCGCCCACGACCTAGATTCCTGCTCTAGAGGGTACTGCTGTTGGCCTCAGTGTGCGTTCAGCACGGGAGGTTGAAAAGTTCCATCCGCATTTTAAATGAGGTGACAGACAGTGGCACTCTGGCCCAGGTGTTTGGACGCCTTGGTGGCAGAATTTTAACTCTGGACACCGTGAGAAAAACAGACGGAAAGCAAAGAACAGCACGGCGCGAGACAGCAGCTCGGCCTCTGCTCCGGAAGGCCACAGCCACGTGGAGTGCAGGTGCTGGCCCAGGACCCCGGGGCCATGGGTGTGGGACCACTGAGACCCATGACCAATGCTTTCATTGGGTGGGAACCCTCCTGCAATCAGTCCATGACCCCCCACACATTAAGATAGCTTCAAAGGGCCCCCACGACCACATTCTGGAATCCTGAAACATGATTCCATCACTCGCTCGTGGGACCCACGCCACCCCCAGTAACACGCTGGGTGGGAAGTGCCCACTGCTCCTGAGCCTGAACGGTTCCCCTTCCCTGGGCCGGGTCAGTGATTCTCGGTGACCCGGTGGGGTGACGGTGGACACAGTCATGCCCATGGGAGCCAGTCCCCATCTAGAAATGGCCCAGCGAACGAACTCAGGGGGAGAGTCAGTAGCCAGCCTCACAGTCCAGACTCTGCCACAGGTGTGTCCTAAGTCCTAGAGCAACGCCCCCCAGGGCAGCTCACACACACATACACACACACACACACACAGAACGCTGCTTGCAGACACCTGTTCCACACCCACCATGCACTGTCACAGCACAAGCCTCATCTGTGGCTTTCCCGTCTGAGGGACGTCATTACGATTTCGAATCCGTTTGCTTGAACGTGAACTTCCAACTTCTCTCTAAGCTGCCCCTGCCCCACGGGCCAGTCCTAGAACCCCATGTCTGCCGAACCCTTGCCCAGGAGTGGGACGTGCGCTCTGGCCAGCAGACACAGGCCTGCTTGCAGTGCCCACTCCCAGCCGCGCTCCTGAGTCCACAGTCTGGCAGGCGTCCCGGCCCCCCATACCCTCCTGGCTGTCCGAGTGTCCCGGAGAGTGGAGACTAGACTGTCGCCCACTCCTGACCGATTTGGGGAGCAGCAGAGGACTCCGTTCCAGGAACAAGCCAGCACATTCTATTTTTATTGCACTGTGGAGTGGCACCCACGGGGTGGGGGTGCCTGACAGCCGTGCACAGAGAGCAGAAAGTCACGCGGGGCCACCGTGCGGCCGGAGCACCCGCCGCCCCGGCAGACCCGTGTGCGGGCCGGTCTCTCTCACACGCACACTCGCCCCACTCCGGCTGCTGCGGCAGACACCGCAGGCCGCCAGGCAGGACTGCAGACGGCGCCTCCCGCAGCTCTGGAGGCGGAGCTCCAGGCCGAGGCCGAGGCGGACCCAGTGTTCGGTGCGCGCCCGCTGCCTGGCTCTCGCACGAGGGGCGGGAGGGCTAGGGGTCTCGGACCTCAACAGGAGCCCGGTCTCATTCTCCAGGGCTCCATCCTCTCGCCCCATTCGCTCGCGGAGGCCCCGCCCCGGCCCCGCCCCCAGACCCGCCCCGCCCAGGCCCCGCCCAGGCCCCGCCCCCTGGAGTAGGATTCCGGCACGTGAATGGGGCAGCGAGAGGAGAAGTCTACCGCACGCATCGTGACTACAGTGACCGTGCGCCCCCACATCGTCACTCTGCCACCATCTGCTTTACCGGAAGAATCATCGAAAGACACGTTTTCCCATCAGCAGGTAGAATTCAGGCTATTCTTTCCTCGGCACAGAACAAACCCATATGGGAATTTATAATAACGGACAGCCATTCTTTTATGTTATTTTCTATTATGGTTCTGAGCTTTTTCGCAGGTTCAGGCCTGGGAGCATGTGCCCCATAGGTGGGGGGGACTGTTACCCCTCACCTCTGGTCCCACGTCGCGTCCTGCAGAAAGCTGCAGTTACCTATCGCTCGGAGCAGTTCTGAGAGCCTCCAGACCTGGCGAACCGCATCTGCCCACCGAGTCTGACGTGGGCGCCAGAACCTCCCGCCCAGGCCCAGCCAAGCAGAGCTTCAGAAGACGGCCTCCCAGGAATACGCATTCTTACACGGTCCCCAGGGTGAGCCCGGGCGTCTGCACATGCCTATCTGTCCCTCACTACACGTGCCGAGGCCTGAGTCAGCCTTGCCCGACTGCAGCGCCCTGGGGGAGCTGGCTGCCCAGGGACGTGGTGGAATAAGATGATTTGCAAGAGAAACAAGTCAGTGAAGGACTAGAGATTTGGGTGGAGCTGTAACAATTAACGTAGACACACACACACCTGCAGTGCCTGCCTCAGGCAGTGAGTGTCGTTAGTAAAATGTACAAATATTTACTGAAGGGCCTGAACAGCTGAATGGTGGGTACACCTGTCATTTGATAAGTGAGCCCCTTAAGAATGGGTTTTCAGGCTACTTTTCCTTTCTTTTTTTCCTTTTTTCTTTTTGTTCCTCTTTTGCCACTTTCTAGGAATTGTGCCCCCCAGTTTGGTGACCACACAGCGTGGCTGCCGGGGAAAGGCATTTGCATGCAGCTGCCAACCCAGCCCGGGTTCTCGCTGCTCCTCCCCAGCCTCCTGCCCCCGCCCCCACCGCCCCCACGCAGAGCACTGATGAGATGTGACAACAGGAAACACAAGGGCATTTCCTGGAGATTTACCCACATCCAGCAGCAAAGCTCGGAGGGAAGGAACAATAGAAAGGGGACCCGCGCAGGGAAGAAAGCCCCTCAGCCTATCATTTGCAAATGTCAGCTCCACTCTCGGGGGGGCCCCAAGGACCGTTCAGCACACTGGTTTCTAATGAACACGAGGAGGGCGCCGTGAATCCTCCAGCCTGCGCCGGTCACATCTGACAGACCGCCTGCCGGCCTCCTGGTGCCGGTCCAGCCGAGGCTTCAAGTGGCCCGACCTGCGGGCATCAGGCGGGGTTCCACAGGCTCACGATGCCAGACAGTTCACCTTCCCCCTTGGTACTATGTGATATCATATGACACGTGCTGGGGCGTTCTGTGACTGCTGTGTGCCCCACGACGTGTGCTATGACATTGCAGAGCCACCGCTGTGTGTGCTGTGACGTGCACTAGAACGTGACAGAACCGACCTCCACTGGGTCCAAGTTCACATGCACTTGCCCCTGTGCAGCAGCTGGTCCCGCCGTGCCCTCCCCTGAATGCAGAGCGAGTCCCCAAGACCAAACCCCCCAGGCGGAATGGACGACTTCCATACGGACCAGGGGCTAGTGCTGGGGGAGGGTCTGCGCCTTGTTCCTCTCGTGAAGTTACCGATGTGCGTCGAGGATAACACACGCGTGTGTGCCGTGCAGTCGTTGGGCGACCGGCTCGCCAGGGAAGCATCGTGCCGCTCCCCACACCGCCTGCACGCCGGGGGCCCCAGAGACGCCCCCACCCCCTTGGCGTTCCCGTGGGAGCCACGAGACTCCCACACTCCTGACGCCGTGCACCACCGAGTAGAATCTGATGGGACAGCGTCCTCGCCTGAGCTGCTTGCACCCGGGAGAAACTCCTTAGGAGTCCAGAGTGAGGAGAGGTGACGAAATGCGAGAGGAGAAGGAAAAGACCGAAAATGAGAGAAATAAGGAGAAGCAGAAGGAGGGAGAAGAGGAGGACGCTCTCAAGGGCGAGGGAATCCGTCGTGGGTTGCACGCAGCGACTTGTTTTTGCATTTTTGCAGGAGTGCTCACTTCAGTGCACGTGGGATGCGGTGAGACTTTCTTTTCCTCTTCTCGGCCCCCATCGGCACCACCTGGCTGGTGAAGGGTGACCTTGAGCCGGAGGCTGCGATCTCGACAGCCAGCAGCGGGATGCGGGAAGGGGCGTCTCACAAGGTGGACACCGAGGCCTTGTGAGAATGAACTCCAAGGGCGTGTGAGGCTGAGATACGAGTTGTAACCGCGAGCCCATCCCCACGTGTCCCATTACAGGCTGAGGAAGGTCAGCGGGACTGTGCTGAGTATTCCCTCGAGAAGTGGCCGGTTCCCCTTCCCGACCTGGCCCCAGGGACACTCGTCCAAACTTCTCTCCACGCAGGCCAATTTCACCTTCGCTCAGACTGACTTGCTCTCACAGGAGACGCTCAGAACGGGCCGAGACCTGTGCTGGAGTGTGCAGACAGTGAAGGGCCTGCAGTCAGAGGTGCTGACGGAGGCACAGAACTCACGTGACGCAAAGCTGGGTGCTGATACGCAGCAGGGAACAGAATCCCGAGGACGCCTTGCGCACGGTCCAGCCGGCTGGCGAGCAGATGCTGGCAGCAGGTACCCCTGCCGACTGAGCTGCGGGCCACAGCGGCTGCCTGCCCCCGCCACTGTCCAGCCCTGGACATCACCAGACAAAGGGGACATGGGAACAAGAGCAGGCCTGGGCAGGTAGGAAAAGTGGCAGAGAGAGTGAGGTCTCCTGTTCAGCGGCAAGGCGAAGGCCAGGGTCTCAGGGTTAGTGTGCAAACCCTGTGCCATCAGAGCAGGAGGGGGGGCTTGACTTAAAGTCCCTGGATGTGGGACAGGAACTGTGACCCTCCCTCCTGTGGAGATGAGGGTCCACCAATCACTGGGAGAAGATGAGCTTACGGAGAAAGATCCACAGGTCCGTCCAGGGTCACGGGCTCAAGGTCCCCCAAGCATCCAGTTCTTCCTGTTGAATTTACAATGTCTAACTCCGAGGTCGAATTTCCGGGTTGGGACTGGTTGAAAGGTTTGCAAGACACTGCACAGGCCGGGCGCGGCACTCCCACTCCCGAGGCCGTCAGGTTTAAACCCCCGTCACCCACCGTGGGGTTCACGCCTCATTTTCTGGCGGTCTGTGAGGCTTTCCTACTTTTCTTGCCCTTAAGTTTGAGGCCAGACCTGCCCTCTTGCTCTGGTCACGGTTTTCGCAGCGGCCGACTCTGTGCCTGATAAACCCCAGAGCGCTGGTCAGCTGCTCGTGATGCTACAGGAACGAGGGTCAAAGTACAGAGGGAACTGTCGGCGTGGACGAAGGCAGGACACCGATGTGCCCTGACATCCTCACTCGGAAACCAAGGAAACATACCAGCAGGGCGGCGTCTCTGAGCCCAAAAACTCGGGAGTGAGGCGATTCATCGCTTTAGGGAAAGGAGGCATGTTGGGGGAAAAATCTGGAGGAGGAAAGAACATCACACATAAGTCCACTGCTGTACTGGAGGAACATGTGTGGCTGACTCATTCTCCGATGACTGAGAACCCAGGGGGGAGAGAGAGGGGGAGAGAGGGAGGGGGGGAGGGAGAGGGAGAGGAGGAGGGCAGCGGAAAAGAAAAAGGGAGAAGGCAGAAGATGACAGGATGCTGGGGCAGAGGTCACAAAGGCAAAGGAAAGGCGTGGGAGAAGGTTCCAGTCCACCCAATGGGTCCCCAGCGAGGAGAGGCAGGTGACACCGCGGTGCCCACTGGTTCTGGCCGCAGAGAGTGGCGGCTCCCTTCCCCGCCAGCTCCCTGCTCAGCGGCACCACACCAGTGGCCGGAACCCAGCGGCACTGACACGGTGGGACCCGGGGATCCTACAAGCAACAGCGTCTTCCCCTCCCACCCAGCATCTCCCTTGCAGGCTGTGGGCCTTCTGTGGCCCATTGGTGTGTCCCGGGCACAATTCCCTGCTGCTCAGAAATTACTGTTGGAAAGGTAGGGGTGTCAGTGGCCAGCAGGCAGAGTGGAGCTAGTGGGTGCTGCCCACTTTGGCTTCTGGGCTCAGCCTGTCACCCATAGGTGCTCTCCCGCTGACACGCAGGTACTGGCTCTGTTCCTGTAGAGCTGAGCTCCCAACGGCCTTGGGCAGCGGGAGCCACCACAGGATGGGACTGCGTCCCCTGGCCCTGTGGGCAGTCACCGGACCTCCCCCACCCACCCGGACCCACTCGTCACCGTGCAGGCGCCAGGGGGACAAAGACAGAGGCCCGGGGGCTGACACCTGCGGGCAGAGCTCTCTTTGGAAACTCCTACTGGCCTCCGAGAGGATGTCTTGCCTTCAGCTGGGATCAGTGCAGAAGCGGTTCATTGAAGAAAACCCATGTAGGAGAAATCACCTTTGGTAAGGGGGTTTGTGCTGATAAAGAATTCACCGTAGGGCACCTCGAAATAGCTGGCCTCCCGAGTGCACTCACACAAAGCCTCTCTGCACGCCCTGCCGTCTCCGAAAGTGAGCCGGTATTTACCGGAGTGGGCGGCGAGGCTTTAGGGGAGGAGCACTCGGCTCCTGTGAGTAATTGCGGGTCTGCTTGAGAACTTCGGGAGTGTGGGTTTCTCGGCCCCACAATCGCAGTTTCCGCGTGGTGCCCGCAGCCGGCTGCACGGGGGACTGCCACAGAAGTGAAGACAGTCTTATGGGGGCGTGAGGGCCTGGGAAAGGGCGGCATTTCAGAGTCCTGACTCTCGCAGAAACAGAGTGGCAGTTTTTAATCCCCACCTGAGGTTATGTTCACTGACTGCACACAGCGAGGAAGGGAGAGACAGACAGAGAAACGTCGATGGGAGAAACACCAACCGGGGATCGAACCCACAACTTTCGGCATCTGGTGTGGGGCGGCGCTCCGGCCCACTGCCTCCAGCCAGGGCAGAGGTGAAATTGTGTTTCCGCCTCATCTGAAGCAGTCGCTGGGCCCGTTTGCCACAGCTCGGCTTTGGAAAGAAAATACAAGAACCGGGGTTCTTCCAACATGTGGTCACCGAAAGTGCCAGCCAGCAACGGGATGCAAACCTGCCTGGGTTCTAGCTGACCGATGGGTTTCTTCTGCTACTCCTGACACTCAGGGGCGTCGGCAGCTTCACGTCTAGTTCGAAACCGGAGCAGGCGCCACGGCACAGCTGCCCCTCCTCTCCCCCGGGGCAGGCGGCTCGGGACCAGAGGGAGAACGAGGAAGAGTCCAGAGGTGATTTCCTCTGGGGCGACTTTGTGCAGTTTTTCTGACGTTATTTCCCCCCAGAATGAGACAAGCTTTGAGACATGTTAAGACACCTGTTTTGCCAACGTGCAAAGAAACTCGGAGAGGTGAAACGGCTTGTCGGAGGTGGGGGTCGGTGGGGGTCGGTGGGGGTTCTGACTTCATCGTCGATGTCCCCCAAACAGCGCACTTGCATCGTACGGCATTAGGAGACAATGGAAATACTTAAAACCTAAATAAAAACGAGGATTTATTATTCAACCCAGACGTACTCCTGGTTCATATAACGTTACTGTCTTTTAGTCCTTTTTTATGTTTTAAATTCTTATTTTCCTTTTGCAGAAAGAATACATTCTCATTGTAGAAAATGCGGAAAAGAATACAGAAAGTAACATGCATCTGTTATTTGCTATAATTCCTCGGCCAGGCACACAGAAGGTCATTAATGCACAGTGTATCTTCCAACTTCTTGTTTCTTAAATCAGAATTACCCTGTACATGTGCAGAACTCTGTCCCAATTAAGCAGATGGTGAGTGCTTTGTAGAACATGTCCTGATTTTCCACTGTACGGATTTACCCTGATTTACGTGACTGCTCCCCTTCTATTGTAAAGTCCATCCCTCTCCGGTGGTTCGTTACTTTAAATAATGCCGCAATGAACGGGCCGGCTGAGAATGCTTGAGCCCCGCCCCCAATCATTTTCCCAGCAGACATTTCTCCACGAGAGTCATTAGGTTAAAGCACCTGAGAATTTTTTTTACGTTCCTCATACGTTTGGGCCAAACTGCTTTCTGAAGCGATCGTGCCAATCTCTGACCCCCCACGCAGAGCCCGGGTCTGCTCTGGGCTGCAAGGAGGTTTTCACGTTGATCGGATTGGTCCCCTCTCGCTCTTGCTCCCAAGGACCCTGCTCTTCTTAGCACTTAACACGACACTCGGCCTCTTTGCCTGTCTCACCCCGGTCCCTCCCACCAGCTGAGACCCTGGCGAGGGCGGGAGCCACGCCTCTCTTCGCCCGGACACTGATGGCACGGAAGCTGCGAGGGCCCAGCTCGGAGGAGACCGCCGTCAGTGTTGGCTCCATGCGGAGAAAGGGGCTCAGGAGAGGGCTACTTCTCCGAATATTTACGTTACGAATGCATCCAAATGAGGAACTCTGAAATCCGCTTTTCGTTTGTGTTAAATCGTAACAACAAAGAGGTTCGCTCCGGAACCCAGCACGCAGCCTGGGTCCAGGCTCCAGAAAAGGGGTGACGGCACAGCAGCTCAGCCCACGTGTGACGCTGACGGCTGTGGCCCCCGTGTCCTGGGGGTGGTACTGTGGTGTGGTCTCGTGAGTCACGTGAGGTGTGGTTTTCCACTGGACATTTGTTTTAAATGTGACCCCTAGGGAGCAAAGCCTGTGGGCTCTTCCTGAAGCTTCCTCAGTGTCGCTTGGAAAAAACAACGTGACAAATCGAGGAACAATAATGGCGACTTTGGAGGCACTCCAGGTGGGCCGGCCCCACGTCCAGCTGCCCTGCTCCCCACTTGGTTCCCTCGTGTCTGCGCTGCAGGTCGGGGAGACGGCGCTGGGCCTGGGTTTTCCGGACCCTGGTGCTTTGTGTTGACGGTCCCTTCAGCCGAGCACGGTCAGTGTGGCTACTGCGGGTGCTGTGGTCACTTTAAGTGGCCGAGTACAGCCCGACTGGGGAATGAGGCTGCCCAGTCCCACACGGGCACAGTGGGCGCTTCTGTCTCCCTGGCTCAGCCGGAACCGCGGGGCCAGGCTCCGAGGGGCGGCACGTGGCCTGTTCTCCTCCTCGCCCCCCACACACCTGCTCCCCGTCCTTAGCGTTGGTCATTCCTCTCCAGGGAGCGGGGCCTGAGCCCAGAGCGGGCAAAGCAGGGCAGGGCATTTGCTCAGCTGGGACTGTGGCCGTGTGGCTGCTGTGAGCACCTCCGGGCAGCCCCTGGAGCCCTCCGGACCGTCTGCCGGGGCCCCCTTGGGTAAGCGGCCCCCGAAGCCGGGCCCGTGTGCGCCCCCTAGTGTCCAGTCCCGTCCCGCCTGCGCCTCTCTCGCCTCCCGGGGCCTGCGCGCAGCAGGGGCGGGCGGCGTCTCCTGCGGCGCCCCCAACACGGACCCGGCCTGCCTGGATCTCGAGCCCCCCACGGCCCCCGCTCCGCACAGGGCGCGTTCGGAAGCCCTGAGCTCACCGCGCAAGCCCATTATGTTATAACTGGTTGCAACATAATTGGAGTTTTATGCTTCAAAGCTCGGTGCACGCACAGATGGGACGCAGACTCCCGGAATTCCCTCAGTGACCGTGACTCAGACTTGGTTGTTCAACGCAGAATATTAAATATTAATTGCGTGCCAGACACCAGCCGCAGGGGGACGGCCCGCCAGGCGCTTGCGTCACGCCGCGCACGCCGGTGTTCGAGGTGAGGGCCGCCCTGGCATCTCCACAAGCCAGCGGCTCAAAGCAACCCCGGGGTTCTGGGGAGCAGACGTGGGAACGCTTCTCGGCAGGCGGACACCGGGCTAAGCTGGGACGGCGTTGGAGTTCGGGTCCTTAAAAAGGGTGGCTTCTCACCAGGCCAGCGAGAGAGCATGGCGTGCGAGGAGAGTGGCTCTGAGCAGCGGACGGCAAGAGCCGACGTACGTGCTCACAGGGCAGCCGTGGGAGGGCCCGGCAAGCTCACGCAGGCTGCAAGGTTCTCAGAGCCACGCGGGGGGCAGCGCGCTGAGACGTGAGCCCGAGAGGAAGGCAGGGCCACTCGGGGGAGGGCTCACAGAACCGTCGGGGCCCCTGGGACTTGACCTTGAAAATCCTAACACTCGAGGGGGTTTCAGCACCAGGTCCGTACGCTGAGGGTGGCATTTCCAGACAGTGACTTTAACCAGGCGCAGTGTGGGCGTGGAGGGGAGGACATGGGCGTCCTTCCGCCAGGACACCGGAGCCAGACTGGGGACGGAGAAAAGGGTTCGGCGGAGACAGGTGACCGGAGTTGCTACACGGGTTACAGTGTGAGAGGTGGGATGGTCCCCCGGGGTGACTCAGGGGTCGGCTGTGAGTGACTGGAGAGCCCGGGGAATCCCAAGAGGCAGGAAGACCTCGCTGGGCTCCGAGTGAGGGGTGTTTGGTCCCGGTGCTCGCTGGCAACCCCAGGCCGGTTTCCAGGGGCGGCCGTCACACTGTCCTGGAAACCAGACAAGTGTGGGCTAGAGACGGAGATGTTCGGCAGCGGGACACAGGCGTTCCCTGCGGCTGCGGAGGGCTGGCTACAAAGGGAGAAGGAACGCCGACCGAGGACAGAAGCCTGGTGTCCCGGCCTGCGCTGGGCGGAGAAGCAGTGGCCGGGCTCCGGGAGCTGAGAGCGAGGAGGAGCCAGAGGAGGGGCCGAGGGGGGCCCTGGAGGAGAGGCTGCAGGAAGGGTTGGTGGGCGGAGTCAGGGGTCAGAGGGCGGTCAGGGAGGGGGAGAGTGATGAAGGTCACACCGACCTCTGCCAGCGCCTCCACGGAGGAGCTGGGGCTCGCCCGTGGGGACCGCGCTGTGCAGGCCGTTGGTTCTCAGGGAGAGTCGGCCAGACGCAGAGTTGAACGAGGCTGCTTGTGGTCTGCTTTGTTTCACAGATAAAAACCCTATGTATGCGAGTTCAAATCTTCGCTCCTCCGTGGAATTCCTTGCCACTGCTTCCAAAGGAATCACGTGCTTCCTTCTCTGAGCTCCTGGGGAATGGCTGCACCGCGGTGACTTTCCCTGCGACCAGGCCGCAGCCGGCTCCCCTTTGAACCCTGGTGCCCGGCTCGGGGAAGGGGCTCAGCACACACTTGTTCCATGAACCTGCGGCTCGGCGAACAGACGGACAGACGGCAGTGTGGACGGATGGACAGGTGAATAAACGGGTGGATGGGTGCATGAATGAAAACCTGCCGACCAGCTGACCGCATTTTGGAACATTCGCTGGTTGAAAAATAGACTTCAGTGCCGCTGTCTGGTCACTGGACACCAAGACCCACGATGCCCAGGCAGTATTCAATGTATTTCTTTACAGCCGCAGACAATAACTGGTGCGGTGTCTCCCGCCTCGGGGAGTCCATTTTCATTACGGCTCTCTCTTTATGGCTCACGGCTGCCCCGTCTAATAAGTGAGTGAGGCCAGCATCCTGTGGAGATGATTCTTTGGAGAGAGTTTCTTTTTGTGGGACGCTGCCCTCCCACCCCCCACACCCCAACTCCCTCCGGCCTTGGGGACACGGGGGCTGCCTCCCTCTGAGCATGGTCCCGGCGCCTCCCCCAGGAGGGGCCGTGACCCTGCTTTGCCGGCCCAGCAGGACCACCTGCCACTTCCCAACTGTTTCTGCTTGAAACAGTCAACGTGCCAAGGCACCCCAATTGCGGCAGCATGTCCTGAACCCCGTCACCTTGTGAGGCCACCTTCACGCCCCTCCCTGAGACATCTCTCGGCCTCCATCAGGGTTTGCTCTGGCGACAGCCTGGCCTCAGAGTCCCACCTCAAATCTGCAGCTGCCCACAGGCCGCATCCTGGAAAGGGTAGCGTGGATTCTCCTCCTCTGAAATCCCCCCACCCTCGCCTGGGTTTCTGCTTTCTGCCTGCCCCAGCCCAGGGGGTGCGTGCTCACAGGTGACACGGCGGGACCCAGAAGGCCATCAATGGTCCGCTGTTCGACTCTCCCTCCTCCAGGGACACGGAACTCTCAGCCCCCTGCAGGGAGCGTTTCCATCCCCTGCCCCGGGAGGGGGGGGCAGGACACCAGCCCAAAGTCTGCACCTGCTGGGACTCTCGAACCCGGACCCCTGGCACCAAAGAACCCTCTCACTGAACAACGGTGTCCCCACAGAACCAACACTCCAGAGGATCCTGGGGACTTCGCTCTCTCCACGCTGTCCCCGCCCTGAGAAAGGGGACGGAATGGCAGTGCCCGGCCTGCGTGGTGGGTGGAGGAAAGTCTGGGGAAGGACCTTTTGTGGGAATCTCAGAATCTGTTGGAGATGCATCACATGTCCCAGGAGCCCTGGCCGTGGTGGCCAAGGCCAGTGTGACTCGGGCTTCTGGAAGTCTTCTGAACGTAGAAAGGCATCTCCGAACCCCACCCCCCACCGCCAGGAAGCAGAGCCCGGCTGCCTCATCAGAGTCCCAGACTGTCAACAACCGGGAACCGAGACCCCAGGCCTCGGTCGGTGCTGGAGACCAAAGCCCAGCCGTGGGTGTTGGGGTGTCCGGGACGCCCTTCCCATCCCTCCTGCCTGGCCTCCCCACCCCTGAGTGTCACATTCAAGTATTTTTAAACGGAATTAAGAAAGTGTTTACATTGCATCCCCTTCTGAAACAACAATGGCCTCTCGGCTCCATGCTGAGGTCCTCTCTACACAAAGCCGGGTCCCTCTCTGCTGTCCCCGCCTCCCTCTGCCCCATCGAGGTGTCAGGAAAATCCCCGGCTTCTCTCCAAGGCACCTCTGTGGCGGTGAACTCCTGACCTAATTGTTCTAATGGCCTTGCCAAGCTCCCGGCTCAAGGCCAGAGAAACTGCAGCCCTCTGGACCCCCAGCCAGTAATTCACGGCCCTCCGTCAAAGTCCCCGCCGGCCCCCCGCTCGCTCGCGCCCTCGCCCCGGCCTGAGGCAGCTTGATCACCTGCCAGCCCGTATTGATTTTTGCTTCCCAATCTCCAGGCTGGATGGAGGGAAAAGATTAAAAACAGTTTGTCAGTTTGAAGTTGAATAAGAATTCGGCATCAGGGACGTCTCGGAAATGTGAGGAAGTGGCAGGGGAGGTGTGGGGAGTGGGCCGTCAAGGCCAAAGCAACTCTTAGGGGAGTTTAACCCTTCCTGCCAACGGCTGTGGAATGTTCTGGAGGGGACTGAACTATGACCCTGCCCATGTCCCGGGCTCTGTGTACTCGGGTTCCGCCCGATGTTCTGAGCCCTTGGCATCTGCACGGGGGCGGTGGGGACTGTGCCAGGCCCCGCTGCCCCCTGCGGGTCACCCGGTCGTCGCCAGGAGCGGGGGTTGCCTGGCTCCTGCAGCTTGTTGTCGGGGCTAGACCCCGCCCCCCCCCATGCTCTGCCCAGCCTCGGTCAGTGTTCACGGAGCAGGGCCGCCACTGTCCTCGTTAAGACAGAGTGGGGACACCAGGGACATTCACCCTTCAAAAAAATGAGTCTCCGGGACTCATGAAGGGTCCTTCAGGCTTCTGTCAGCTACAGAGATGACGTGTGATTTACTGGCTTCTGCAGAAACTCGAGGGGCCGATGGAGACACCCACGCAGGGCTCCAGTCCAGGCACCGGGGCTCCACCCCCTCGTGGGCCAGGGGCCAGTGGGCTGGGTGGGGGGTGGTCAGCTGAAGCAGGAGGTCGCCCTCCCGCCCTGTAAGCCCAGCAGTGGGACAGGTGAGACCCACCCGTGGCCACTGGGCAGGGAGCCGATACTCCTGCACGGTGACGGTGATGCGGCTGCGCCAGCTGTAGGAACACAGTTCACCCATGGGTCTGATTCCCTCTCTCTTGTTCATTCCCAGAGGGCCGGGCACCAGCGGGGTGCACAGTGCGCGGCCTCACCAGACAGAGGTCAGGCGTGTCACCGCAGGGCCAGAAGGAGCCCTGTGCTAGCGGCCCGGCCCCCTCGGTGCCCTCGTGCTGCCCCGCCGGCTGGGGGCGTTCTCCTCGGTCCCCGCAGTCTGCGCAGGGAAAGCACACCCACCACCAGCAACGCACGCAGGCCAGAACCTCCCAGAGGAGACGAAGGGGTGGAGAACAACCAGAACGGGGCTGCACGAGGAATCCCACCCCACGGGGGACAGTGCGCAGAACCAACAGGAGTGTCCCTGTTGTCTCATGGCCCGGCAACGGGAGGCGGGTCCCCCCAGACGCCCCACAGCCTCACACTCGCCCCATCTCACGCCCCTGTCTCACAGCCCCATCTCACGCCCCCGCTCCGCCCGTCCGCCGCGTTTCCAAGCGCTTTGATGGGGGGTCTCGCGTCTGCACCTGCGCTGCCTATAATCTCCGAGGCCGGGCTTCTCGGGGGACGGTCTCGGGGAGACTGTCTCTCTGCCCCACGTTCTTCCAAAGCCAAGCAGCCCTGTCGTAACGCCTCACCCTGTCCAAGCCCGTGCTCCGTCTGCCTCTGTTTTGATAGCGACTTCTCATTTCTGTAATGATCAGCATATTCCACCACAAAGGGGATGGGTTAAACTCTTATCTGGCAAAATGATTCCATTTGCCCCCGGGAATGACCGCCTACGCAGAATCGACCTGAAAATGCTCAGCTCGCTGGACAGATGGGTGGGTGCCACGGGCCCACTGACCCTGCACCCCAAACACTGACTGAGGATTTCAGCAGAGAGCTAGAAAATGGGTTTTTTAAAGTAAAATTTCTAGAATTAAAGAAAAATTATAGCCACTATTAAGAATGGTGCATCAAGCACACGATAGACCTAGAGAGGGAAAAAATTTGTGAGATGGAGGGTAGGTCAAGAGAAAAAATAATTCTAATTCATATAAACCTAAAACACTGGATAAGGGTATGGAGCAAAATCACTTGTATCAGTGGGAGTTTACAGCATGTGTAACTCAGTCATTAGGAGAAAAAAAAGAATCAGTAGAATATCAAATAGTTAATTTTACATTAACAAGGAAAGTTTTGAGGTCAGCAAGAAGCACAAAACATAGAAAACGAGCAAAACCGCGTGTTTCACACAGAAACTGTAGCTAATAACCGCAAAGCAAGCATCTTCTGTGGGAAACAGCAGAGTCACAAACACTGACCACAGGGACATCACCGAGAAAGTCTCCGTGAGTTTCAAAGACGGAAACCGTAGGAAGTGTGTTCCTCACCAAAATGAAATAAACTAGAAACTTTTAAAAACTAAAAAAAAATACAAATATTTGGAAATCAAGAAATTTATTTCAGAATAACCTACGGATCAAAAATTTCACAATAAAATTATAAAATATTTTTAACTGAATAACAAATCACACATGTCAAATCCTTTGGGATGCAATTAAACCATCTTGTAGAAAAAAATTTTATTGCCGTAAATTTACATTTTAGAAAAAAGGAAAGGCTGAAAATCAAGAACCTAACATCCATCTCCAGAAATCTGAAGCTTAGAAAGTTAAAGAAAGAAAAGGGAGGGAGAGAAGAGAAATGGAAACAAGCAAAGATCGAACACACAGAACAAGCAAAGCTAGACCTCGCTCCTCGAAAAAACTAATGAAATTAGCAACTCACAGTAAGACTGGTCAAGGAAAAATAGAGGAGGTATAATTAATAATAAAATATAACTTATTTAAAAGGTAGTATTGGGTTGCCCAAAAATTCTGTTTGGTTCTCCCTGTAGGACGGCTCTTGGAGGCCTCAGCTGCCTTTAACTTCGTTTGAGATGATCTTGTTAGCTTTTATGGCGACAGCTGTCATCTCAGGGTGCATGTAAAAAACTCGTCAAAATTGATGAATTTTTGTGCAGCTATTTTAATATCGAAGATGGACAAATAGAAACAACGTTTTTGGCACAGTATATGCTTCATTATTTCAAGAAAAGTGAAACACAGCTGAGATGCAGAAGGTTTGTGAGGTGTTTGGAGGCGCTGAGACGGACCAGGCGTGTCAACAGCGGTTTGCGGCCTTTCCTGCTGGAGGTTTCCCCCGGACGATGCTCCGGGGTGGGGCAGAACAGTTAAGTTGACAGCGATCAAATTGAGACATTAATTGAGAACAATCAACATTCTACCACCTGGGAGAGGGCCAACACGCTCAAAATATCCAAATCGATAAAGTTATTGGTGCAAATGAAAAATGTGTCTTTTATTTTACAGAAAAAAAACTAAACAGATTTTTGGCCAACTCAATATGAAATGATGTATACAAATAAATTTTAAATTTAGATAAATTATAAATACTTATTTTTTAAAAGGACAACTTACCAAAACCAACAGAAGAAAGAAAACATGAATAATCCTGAAGGCACTAATGAAATTAAGTCCATTATGTAAAAAAAATCGTCAGTGCGGAGTGTACAGTCCCAAGGGACTCCTTTCACCGGCGAACCCCACAGACATTTGGGGAAGGTGCTGTACCAGCCGTACCCCAACTCTTCCAGAGGAGGAGAGCAAGAATATTTCTAAATCCATTTTATAAAATCAGAATAAGTCTGATACCAAAGTCTGAAAGGAACACTGCAAGAGAATTAGAGACCAACAGCATTTAAGTAGGTTAACAATTATAATCAAAATATTAGCAAAAAATGTCTGTGATATACAAGAAGAAAGGGAGTTATATAAATTCGGTTCACACCAGCAAGGTCTTTTAGGGAAACACGCAGTGTGCCTTGTGTGAGCACACTGAGAAGATTAATAAGATCATTTCAATGAAGGAAAAATTATTTAACAAAATTCAATATCCAGTCACGGTTTAGTAAAATCTAGGAATAGAAGAGAAATTCCTTTGTCTAATAAAGTATATCTTCACAATCACAGAGAGCAAGCATCATAGTTAATTATGAAATTTTAAGCTTCCCCTTTGATAAAGGTTTAGTCAAGGATGCCTTCTAGGTCCACTTCTATTATTAAATGACAGGTCTTAGCCAATTTAGGAAGACAAGAAAAACCAAGATACAAGTACTGAAGGAAAGAATCGAACTCCTAGCTGCAGATTATGTAATTCCAAACAGAAGATCCAAGGAATTCACAGGCAAATAACGACAACCCGTGTGTGCTCAGCAGGCTGCTGGGTACAGGGACAATGCACAAAAATTTCTGTGTGTCAGCACTTCGGGGGGGGAGATGTCGTTTGTAGTTGTATCAAGTGCCCAGGCCCTGCGGGTGGTGACATCGGAACAGTGGGGACGCCCGCCCGGGAGGGAACTGTGCGGCGGCGTCGGAGAACCCGCAGGGCTGAGAGCAGTGCCAGCGGCACGTCCACGGACCGGGCAGCTCGGCACACAGCTTCAGAGACACGAGGACACGGCCAGTGGGTCTCTGGCTTTTACCAACTACAACCGAAATCCCCAGAAGGGGTATGTGTGTGTGTGTGTGTGGGTGTGTGTTCAGTGAAGCCTGCCAGGACGGTCCTCACACCAGTGCAGACGTGCAGCTAGGAGCTGGAGCCGTGAAGGCTGACCGGCACGGGTACAAATGCCCGCTCCGCCCTCACAGACGGTCTGACCTTGAGCCGGGGATCCAACCACCTGAGACCCCAGGCTGCCCCGCGGAGGAAGAGGATTAGTGACAGGGCCTTGCTCGGGGAACTGCTGTGAGCTTCGGATAAGACGCCCCACGTGAAGGCGTCGGCGGGGCCCCGAGCCTGCAGTCCGGGGTGCCGTCTGGGACAGGAGACAGGGCTGGCTGGCTGCCTCGGGTCGGAGCGACGGCGCGCAGTAGGTGGGCAACCCCAGCATTGACTTCCTCTCTGCTGCATTCAGCTGAAAATGTCCCCACCGCTGAGGGAAGGAACCACAGACGACGTTCTGCTCTCACAAGGTCCCCGTGACAGCTCGGCACGGCTGTCAGAAGTCCCATGACTTTGCGTGATCGGAAGGAAGAAAGACGTGAGTCTGCAGTGGGGTCACACTCTGTGGCGGTGCAGAGTCACAGCTGTCCCCATTGCTTCAGCCAGCACGGGCCCTCCCTCCCCGGCTGTTTGCATCCCGCCCACACCCGGCCCCCACCCTTACAACAGGCCCGCCCCCAGGGGTGAGGGAAGCCCTGTATAAACGGCGTTCCCTATGCCTTCACCTGCAGATTCGACGGCAGCGCCGCCCGGAAGCCGGCTCACCGGGAACACATGCTTTCCTCCGGAACCTGCTGAGTGACTCTCCTGACCGGTCTCCACTCCAGGTTCCAAAAACCCATGAAAATCTTAGAGCCACCAAGACCAAACTGTACAGGGGACGCTTAGTTACACTCGGCGCAGACGAGGCTGAGTGTGAGCGGGGCCTTCTTTCTGCCAGGGACCTGCCGGGCTCCGCCCTGGACGCCAGTGCCGGCCCGTGGGCCGGCTGCCTGGGCGGTTCCCAGCACCACCCTGGAGATCCGGGGAGGCTGTGACCCGCTCCCGCCTCCAGTGGGCGTCAGGCTGCGTGCTCACTTCACAGCCTCTGAGACATGTCACCGAGGCCAACTCCAGACACAAGCTTTCTGGCACTTTGGCGACGCCCAGGGCCACTCACAGAGCCACACCGACACGGGAGGTGTTCACCAGGCTGCTGGCACCTGCCCGGCGTCTCCAGCTGCCGCGGTCCACTGTGCCCAGAATCAGGATCATGGTCTGTGCTGCAGAGCCACTGCCTTCCGACATGGTGGCACCGGGCAGCTGTGACCTCCACCGCACGGTCCCCAAACGTTGTCCGACGTGGGAGAGGTTAGGCAAGAATGCCCAGCGCTCCGTAAGCCACTCCAACGGCACAAAGTCACTTCCACGCCTGCGAGGCCGCGGGGACGGAAACGGGGGCTGGTCCTGTGGCTTCCGTGTGAAGACCACTCAGTGACTTCAGGATGAGGCAGGAGTGGCTGACTGGGAACACAAACCCTTCCTGACCGAATGCTTGTCTACCCTCGAGCCGTATGGGGCCTCTTCCCCCC
>PVIA01014989.1:0-24498 GCA_004024845.1 Tonatia bakeri | reverse complement strand
GGGGGTGGGAGGGCTTGATTGGGAGTAAAGGGGAGAAAACTGTACTTGAACATTCATTTAAATAAAAAAATAAAAAAGAAAAAAAAAGAATTTCAAGATAACAATCACAGAGCATTAAACTTCAAGCATGGGGTCCCCTTCCAAATATAAAGCTCTATGTGACCATGGTAGTCATATTCCCGTGACGTCAGGCCTGCTCTAAAAAGCCAGCTGGACTCTCCATGACATGCTCTTTCTGATCTCTGGGTCTCATGACACATGGCTCCCTGTGTCTTGAATATTCCTCCCTCCCTCTTCCCTGAGACTGTGGCACCCCCCACACACACACACACTGTCCCTATGTCAGCACACACCACATTGCTTTGCAACTGCTCATATAATTGCTATCTGCCTCCACTGCATTCAGCAGACAACATCTGTCTTGTTCATCAGAAGTCCTCACCTTATCCATCTCCCAGTCTTGCTTTATTTATTATTCAACCCAATTCAACAAACATGCACTGGACCAGGTAACTCCCCATATCAGGAAAGCAGATGGATGAAAACCAGGCTTCTGACAGCACTGTCTCAATAATTATCACCTGGGAACAAGGGTCCTCAACGCTTTTTGCTTCCTTAGTAAAGAAGATAATTATTGCGACACCAGATCTCAAGATTAAGATCAATTCTCCCCAATGTGTACATGATAGGTACTGGTGCATCTTCCAGGCCAAGACTTCTCAGTGGATGATTTTATATTTTTTTCCTCACACCAAAAATCAACATAGAAAGCTGAAAAATAAAATGCCACATTTTTATCCAAGAAGATGGACAGCTAACAGTATACTTGGGGATGAGGGGAAAGAAAGATTACAAATATTACCTACATGTTGGTAAAGTTAAAGGATGTATAAGCCCTGGCTGGTGTGGCTCAGTGGATTGAGTGCCAGCCTGCGAACAAAAGGGTTACCAGTTCAACTCCCAGTCAGGGCACATGCCTGGGTTGTAGGCCACGTCCCCAGTAGGGTGCACTTCAGAGTCAACCACACACTGATGTGTCTCTCCCTCTCTTCCTCCCTCCCTTCTCCTTTCTCTAAAAATAAAAAAAAAATCTTTTTAAAAAAGGATGTACTAAATTTTTTAATGATAACCCTAACTTTGTGAGGGAGAGACTCTGTCACTGTAATTATAGACAAGAAAAGGATGGAAGGAGTAACAGAAAAGCACACCCCCCCCCAAGAAAAAAATGATGGCAGGATAAGTTAAATAGAAAAAAATGCAAAAGTTGAATTTTTATCAAGAAGGATATTTGATTTGTAGTGTTTATCATAATGTGAATCTTGAATTTTTATATTAAACCTTTTCCCTCTGAATATGAAAAATACCACTATACCACAACACTATGTAACTAGAATTTAGTGTGGGGTTGTTGAAGTCAAGTGCTATGAGAACACAAAATGGGCACTCAGTTCTTCCAGGAGTATAGAACTGTCTGGAGCCTGGTACATGGTACACAATCAATATTTGTTTAAGTAGCCCTGGCTGGTGTGGCTCAGTGGGTTGAGTGTCAACCTGCAAACCAAAAGGTCGCCGGTTTGATTCCCAGTCAGAGCACATGCCTGGGTTGTGTACCAGGTTCCCAGACACGGGTGTGTGAGGGGCAGCCAATCAATGTTTCCTCTCTCACACTGATGCTTCTCTTCTTTCTCTCTCCCTTCCCCTCTCTCTAAAAACAAATAAAATCTTTTTAAAACTATTTGTTTCAGTAGGTGAGTGCATAAACTCAATGAATATTACGAATAGCCACTGCCCTCATGGAGTGGATATTCTAGATAGGGAAACAGGTGGTGCCAAAACAGTTTCATAAGTGCAATAAAGTAAATAATGCAGGGTAAAGGAATGGTGAATGAGTAAATCTGAAGCCTACAAGAAAGAACTGAGGAGAAAACTGAGCTATGAATTATATACATATTACCATGTTCAATCTCCACAACAAATTCAAGGCATTCTGTACAGTGTGCAGAGGCACTACAGCACAGAGGTTAAAGGTAGAGGTTTGACTTGGGAGCCAAACAGCCTGGGTTTGAATTTCACCTCTGCCACTTACTAGCTGTGTGAACTTAGGCAATTTACTTAACCTTGCTGTGCCTCAGTTTCTGCATCTATACAACAAGACTATTAATAATACTCCACCCCACTGAGTTCATATGATTAAGTTAGATAAAAAACATAAAGATATGAGTATTTGGCACACAGTAAGTAGTAACTATTATTGTCATTAATATTATTCTAATTAAACAGATGAGAATCTGAGTAACTAAATAACTTGTTGGCCATTAAAAAAGTAGTAAATAACCCTGGCCAGTGTGACTCAGTTGATTAGAGCATCATCCTGTAACCGAAGGGTTGCAGGTTCAATTCCCAGTCAGGGCACATCCCTAGGTTGCAGTTTGGCCCCAGTCCAGATGCGTACAATCCCAGTATGGGAACATACAGGAGGCAATCAGGCGATGCTTCTCTCTAGCATTGATGTTTCTCTCTCCCTTCCTCTATCTCTAAAAAGCACTGAAAAAAATATGTCCTCAGGAGAAGCTTAAAAAAAAAAAAACTAGTAAGTAGCAGAGCAGGATAAAAATGCAGATTTGGCCCTGACCAGTGTGGCTCAGTTGGCTGGGCATCGTCTTGCAAGGAGAAATGTCACCAGTTGGATCCCATTTCATGGCACACGCCTAGGTTGGGGGTTTGGTCCCAGGTCACGGCGCTTTGGAGAGGCAACCGACCAATATTTCTGTCTTGCATCACATCGATGTTTCCTTTCCTCTCTTTCTCCTTCCCTTCCCCCTCTCTCTAAAAATAAATAAATAAAATCTGTAAAGAAATTCAGACCTGTATGATGCCACTACACTCCACCATATCATGGCAATATGTAACTAGAATAGAGTGTGGGGTTGTGAGCGGAGTCAAGTGCTATAAGAGCACAAAAAGGGCACTAAATTCTTCTAGGAGCATGGAACTGACTTGGAGGCCAAGGACTGGAGAAGCTTGAGAGGTGACAAGGTTGCTCAGGCTTATCTGCTCAACCTCTGCTCTCTGAGAGTGGCCAAAGAGCCAGGTCCTGTCACCACCTGTGCCCTGGAAAAAGAATATCTTTATTCATAAAGAGAAGAAAGAGATCTTCATTATTCAAAAAATACCAGAAAAACACAAGTCAGTTTCTGGCTTTCTGCAACAACCTTAAACAGGCCAAGCACAATCTACAAAAACAGGGATGAACAATCCCTAGAAGCTGAGGCACCCACCACTTCCACCAGTGGCCCCCCTGCCTCCCATCACACAGGACTTGAAGGAGTGCAATGGACATTGAACAAGTTCCAGTGCACCAGGGAAGTTTCTTTTTGGTCTACCTAGTCCCTGGCACATAAGATTGCAAATAACAGGTGTCACTAAATTCTACATGCACCAATACAATCTCTCCATATGTACTTGCATGCACACGAACAGGTTGTAAACTCAAAAAAAAACAACCAAACAAAAAATCCTCTTCTGATCCCTTCATTTACTGCCCCATTACTGTTCCTCTGTATACCCAAACCTCTCAAAACAGAGTCATCCTTGAGTCATTTCTTTCACAGCCCCAACCCAATCCATCAGTAAATCCTATAATCAATATAGATTCAAAATCCAACCACTTTTTATCACCAATGGCTCTGGTACAAGCCACCATTGCCTAACTACACCAGTTTCTCAAATATTAGGGGTCATCAGAAACACCTGGAGGGCTTGTTGAGCCAGATGCCTGGACCTCACCCCTCATCTTCAATAGGGCTGGAGTGCACTTCTAACAAGCTTCCAGGTGATGCAGATGCTGCTGGTCCAGAGACCACATTTGAAGGAATAATGATCTACAGTAACCCCCAATATGCTGCTACTTCTCTTCTTGATCTACAGTAACTCCCTGCTTCCATTCTGGTTCCTCACCTCGAAGCTATCGTCACAACAGCCAAAGCCTAAACCAGATCACAACTCTCCTTTGCTCAAAACCCTTCTGTGTTCCCATCCCACCTGGAGTGAAAACCAGGTTTTTACAATGACCCGCAGGATCCTGTACCTGTGATTCTCAAACTTTAGCATGCATCAGAATCACCTGCAGGGATTATTAAAACAGATTCTTAAGCCCCACCACCAGAGTTTCTAATTTGGTAGATCTGGGATAGGATGCAAGAATTTACTTGACCACTTTCCAGATGATGCTGATTCCTCCTTGTCCAGGGTCCACCCTTGAAGAGTCACTGCTCTACATGATCTGCATCACCACCACCCCCAAACCCTATCAACAGCTGCTCCTATTCACCCTTCACCCACACTGTCCACTGGCCAGAATGGTAGCATGTCAGGTGTGCTACCCACTTAGGTTCTTCATTTTCTCTACCTGGAACACTCACACCCCCACTTACTAGTACAGGTTCTTCTATCACTTTCCTTCAGGCCTCTGCTCATGTGTTACCCATCCATATGATTATAAAATAACCTATATAAAATAGCCATGCCTCCAGCCCCAGGGGTGGCACTCTAGCTCCTGCTCACTCTGCTTTATGTTTTTCTCTATACAACTTCTTATCGTATGACACACTATATATTTACCTGCTGGTTTTACTATCTCATGTTCACTGCTGTATCCCACCCTTCCAGTGTCTAGAACCAATGCCTGGAACATAGCACATATCTATTGAGTCAGTGAGTACATAAATGAGTGAATCAATTAATAAATCCATCTTATTTTCTAGCTTGAGATAATCTAGACAGCCCATATCTTCATCTCTATTTCCCATGGTTCTTGACCCACTCCTTGGCAAACAGTAAATATCTAATAAATATTTATTGCATGAATGTTCTAGGTGATAGCCAAAATTGACCATCTAACTATGTTCCAAGGACTATGAGAGATGCTTCACAGACATTCTCTCATTAATCCTTACAACAACCGTATGAAATATGGATTCTTCCTGTTTTAAAGTTAAGAAAGCAGAAGTATAGAGCTGAAATGACCTGCCCAAAGCAATAAACCTAGTATGTGCAAGAACTAAGATTTTAAGCCATGGTTTCACCACTATGCTTTTTTTTTTTTTTTTTTTAAGATTGTATTTATTTATTTTTAGAGAGGGAAGAGAGGGAGAAAGAGAGAGAAACATCAATGTGCGGTTGCTGGGGGCCATAGCCTGCAACTCAGGCATGTGCCCTGACTGGGAATCGAACCTGCGATGCTTTGGTTCACAGCCCATGCTCAATCCACTGAGCTATGCCAGCCAGGGTACTATGCCTTTGTTTCCAAAGCAGATTTTCATTTAGCTCCCATAACTCTGTCCTGGACATCATGCCTATCAGACCTTCCACTGTATCCTAAATTTTCAGGGCACTCCTCCTGGAGACACTGACCACCCATTCTTTGGTACACGTTGCCATTCCAAACCTCCAGGTGAACTGGGGCACAAATCAATGCTACTCCAATGGTGAAGGAATAGTTCTGTATTTTGATTGTGGTAATTAAACAAATCTAGAAATGTGATAAAATTGTGTAGAACTAAATAACACGTACACACACACAACTACGAGTACATATAAAACTGGTAAAAATAAAATAAGATTGGTGGATTGAGCCAATGTCAGTTTCCTGGTTTTGATACTGTACTATAGTTACATAAAACACATGGAAAACTGGGTAAATGTACACAAGCATGCTCCATAAAATTTTTTGCAACTTTGTGTGAATCTATAATTATTTAAAAATAAAAATTTATTTAAAAATTATGCCACTCCAGCCTTGACTGGTGTGGCTCAGTTGGATGGGCATCGTCCCACAGAGGGAAAGATCCCCAGTTTGATTCCTGGTCAGGGCACATGCGTAAGTTGTGGGTTTGGTCCCCTGGTAGGGGAGCATGCGAGGGACAACCGATCAATGTTTCTTTCTCACACTGATGTTTCTCTCCCTCTCTTTCTTCCCCTTTCCCCCTCACTAAAAATAAAAATAAAATAAATCTTTAAAAATTATGCCACTCCAAGAGACATCCAAAGAGCCTTGACAGAGCAGGCTATCCTCTGATCCTTCTAACTACACCCTACAAGACCTTCTCCAGGGCAGGGATTCTACAGCCCACACATTATATCCAGTAAACCCTGTTTATAAATGTCAGGACCTCTCTTCCCTTTGCCACACACTCCTAAAGCTGCAGGTTAGCCTTCTACTGCTTAAAATAAAAAGTGGTGTATATACTTAACAACTATCTATGTCCTTTAAAATCACAAGATGACTTTTAATGAACATATTTCAAATCCACCCTATGGTGCATGGAGTCAGACACATGCACTCAGTGCTCACGGGAGCACGGGGGGAGCCCCGCCACGGCATGTCCCAGGCCTCTTGGGAGTAATGGCTGTTTCTTAAGAGCTCAGTTATGACTAAAATGTTACCCATTTCTCATGCATTACAAATGAAATATCATGTTCGTGTTATTTTACTGTGCTGTTCTAGTTTTTGGTTGTAAAGAAGGTGTGTATCAAAATATAATCATGTTCTCTTCTAAAAAAATATAATGAAAAAATAAAAAGTAGTGGAAACTTTAACCTGATGTCACTTAGAAGAAAAATATGGACTGTATGTGAGTTTATAAGCCTGATTTTCTCTATCTCCCTCAACACCTTGAAAATAGCTTAACCTGAAGAATGCTTTACACTATCTATGGTATCGTATCTTATATCAAGAGTCCAAGAGACCCAGGTTTGACTGATAGTCAAGCAACTAATTTGCTGTATAATTTTGGGCAAGTTATTTAATCTCATGAGAGAAAATAATAGCTCCAAAGAACTACTGTCAAGATTAATTGGTTACTTCTGGTTCTGGAACAGTATGGAGAACCAGAGTGTTCTTCCTATTCCTCTCACTAAGTATAGCTAAACATTTTGGACATTATACACACAAAAAAAGTAAGGCAACTCTGAAAGATGAAGGGAACAGGGAAACCTGATGAGGGACAGCAGAATCAGAGGTAGTAGGTGTCAAGAGAGACCAAATGGGGAACCTGGACTTCTATTCCCACCTGGCATAATGAAATAATACCAACTTCCCCTGTCACTGAAGTGCAGTTTTTGAAGAGACCTGCAAAAACAGAAGATACAATATCCAGAATCTCATAACACAATACTCAAAATATTCAGGACACAATGAAAATAATCACATATCACATCAAGACCAAGAAAAATCACAATTTGAATGAGCAAAACAAAAATCAACCTCAACATTGAGATGACAGATGCTGAAAGTATTGGACAATAATTTTAAAGATGCAATCGTAAAAACGTTTTGATGAACAATTACAAACATGACTGAAAACAAAATAGAAAGGGTCAGCAATAATTAGAGTCTCCACGAAGAAGTAGAAGACATAGAAAAGAAACAATGGCACTTCTAAAAACGAAAAATATAATTTCAGTGAAAACTCATTCAGTGGACTCAAAAGCAGAATGGAGACAACAGGAAAAAAATAAACTTGAAGATGAACAAAAGAAATTACCCAAACTGAACAAAAGAAAGAAAACAGATTAAACTATGAACAACTATCTACCAACTAACTGGACAATCAAGAAGAAATGGATAAATTCTTATCCAGCCTAAATCAAGAAGAAAATAAAATACATAGTTTTCAATGCTGAAACAACTGGAAACCCAGAATTTGGTATCAAACAAAAAGACCCTTCAGAAATTCAAGGGAAATCAAGGCATTCTCATAATACCTGGAAACTAAACAACATTGTTCTATATAATTCATAGGTCAAACATAAAGTCTCTAAGGAAATTAAAAATTATATTGAACTACATGGAAAGGAAAACTTATCAAAAGTATGAGACACAACTAAATCAGTGCTAAAAGGGAAACTAATAGCACTAAATGCTTACACTGGAAAACAGAATAGTCTCAGATCAACAGCCTAAGCCCCCACCACCTCCAGAAATTAGGTAAAAAGCAAAATAAACACAAAGCAAGCAAAAGGAAGAAATAATAAAGTACAGAAATCAATGAAATTTAAAACAGAAAGATGATAGTCAATGAAACATAAAATTTACTCTCTGAAAAGATCAATAAAGCTGATAAACCTCTAGCAAGTCTGACAAAGAAAAAAAAGAGAGTAAGATACCCAGCCTGCAGATATCAAAGGGATAATAAGGGAAGAATATGAACATACTTAAATTTGACAGATGAAATGGATAAATTTCTTGGAAAGTACAAACTACAACATGTCCAATATAAAACAGGTAATTTGAATAGTCCTATACCTATCAAATAAATCAAATTCATAATTTTAAAACTCCCCCGAAAATTAAATGAAGATAATTAGGCAAAGTGTTTGGCATATTGACTGGCACATTAGCTAGTATGCAATAAACAAGGGCCATTATCATTTTATTTAAGTCATCACAACCCCTCTCAGGGAAACTGAGGTTGCACAGAGACGAAATCCTTTTAAAATGTAACAGAGTCAGAATTTGAACCTAGATCTAAGCCAGAATCATTTTCTTCTGAGTTTACAGTCCACACCATAGCTATTCCCTTAGGGATGTGCCAACCAATACTTCCTTTATAGATAGGAAAACTGTAAAAGGGTGAGGTTTTGCCAAAGCCCCAGGCATCAATAATTGCTTGCCAACTAACTTTCCTCACCAGTGTAGAGCAGTGATTCTCAAAAGTTAGTGTGCATCAGAATCTACCTGTTTGTTAAAATATAGATGTCTGTGTCCCAGCCTAAGAATTGGCATTTTTAACAAATTCCCAGTTAATCAATCACACTTTGAGGACAGTCATGTACAGTAATGATATGTTAGCCCGCTAATTCCTCAACATGAGAAGCTGTCATATTCCATAGAAAAGGGAAGGAATTAAGACAGAATAATGCTCTAATCAGTGGTTCTGAAGGTGGCCCCCACTCACTCCCTGTATCAGAAACCCTGCATGTGGAGCCTATTTATCCTGTCTTTTAATGGGTCTTCCAAGTGATTCTGATGCACACTAAAGTTTGAGAACAACTGCTCTACAAATCAAAGTGTTTTGTAAAAGCCAGTCCTCTATAGTAGGAGGAATGGAACTACACCATCTTTTCCCACTTTGGGGAACCTAGGCTTTAGAGCCAGATTATTCTAAATTCAAAACATTTAACTTAAACTTATCTCCATGAATTCCAGATTCTCACCAGCAAAATGGAATAGTCACTTTCCTTGCTATAACCTTTCCAGGAAGTAATTTGGCATTATTAACCCCTAATTAGACTTTAAGAAACCTAGCCTATGGAAGTCATCAGAGATGTGAAAAGTTTTAAATCACTTATGTGTGGGCTTAACTACTGTGAGCAACCATGAAAAGTCCACAATATTTAGTAACTTTCAATCATGCTGAAGTATAAACTTAAATGGAACACAATGAGCCTGGTGTGTGTGTTTGAGCAATGTACTGAGCAAGCAAGAGCAGCCATGCACCAAGGACCTGATTCTCAGCTGGCCTTCTTGTTCTCTGGCAGTCCATAAAGACAAGCATGAGAAGAAATAAAAAAAAAACTTTCATAAAAAAATTGAGGCAGTTAACTTGTGTCAAGGTATGCACAAAAACACAAGACTCACCACAAAAATGTGATTAAGGAGGGGCCTGGCCCATAAACCTGTTTCCATATTTGTAAATTTGGAATTTTAAAGGCCTCAGTGGCGTTCCCTGTAAATGTCAAGCCTCTACTGCACAATGATGTTCACAATGTTTTTCTTGTTGTTTTAACCAGCACCCATATCAAAACGCAGAACATTTCCAGAACCTCCAGCTTCCTTCATATCACAATACTACTTACAATATAAAGAAGTAGAAATAACATAAGCATCTAACTACAGAGGAAATGACGGTGTAACCGAGGACACGTACATATGGTGGAATATCAGAAATCAAGTTTAGATGAATATTTAAGGACCTGGTAAAATATTCACATTATAATGTTATGTAGGAATAAAACTCAAGTTATAAAATAGTATTTATAATACAACCACATGTTGTAAAAATATATATTTATATTCTAAGTCAAATGATGGGAGTTAATGCAACAAAAAACTTAACAGTGGATTGTGCTAGATAGTAGACTCATAGGTGATTTTTATTTCCTTCTTTATTCTTTTTCTGTATTTTCTATAAAGAGCATGTTGTAACTATATAATGACGAAAAATGTATAAAACATTATTTAAAAAGAAATATATAACATTCAGGTTTGGATGTGGATTGAGATAATTTATGCAAAGTCCTATCATGGGCCTGGCACACAGTAGACACTAAGGAAGCATTCATTCCTATTTCTTATTTCCAGACTGTGAAATTAGGGTCTCTATATTGTGGGCAAAAGTTCACTCTCCAGGTTTGATCCTACACACTCCCCACACAATCCAAAGCGAGGGCCACATGGAATAGCTCTTTTCATGAAAATTCATTCACTTCATTAAAAAATCTAAGGGGGTGGGGAGAGGGCAAATTGGGGAAACAGGGTCAAATATATGGTAACAAAAGGAAACCAGACATCTGGTGGTGAGCACACAATAGAATACACAGACATTGAATTACAATGTACAGCTGAAATTTATATAATGTTATTAACCAATATTACTTCGACAAATTTAATTTAAAAATATATTCAGCCTCTATTACATGTTTAGCACTGAAGTAGGTTCTGAGGATACTAAAAACAAAAAGATGACATCTCTGCCCTCAGGTAGCTCTGGCTAATGAGTGGCTTTTTTAATAACTAAAATAAAACAAAATAATTACTTTCAATACGGATGTACACAAAGTGCAATGGGAAGCCAGAGGGAGAAAGCCATTTATAGAGGAAGTATGTTGTTAGTTGTAAAAGAGAAGACATTAATGAAAATAGCATGTGCAAAGAGAGTCACAGAAAATTTGCAAAGACAAACTTTCCCAGAACTGTAAGTACTTCAGTCTTGCTAGGACATAAAGAACAAGGGAGGAGTGGCAGGAAATGAGATTGAACAAGTAGATCACAAAAGGTCTTGTCTGTCACACAAAGAAGACAAAATTGTATTCTTTAGGGGAACCACCAAAAGAATCTTAAGCAGAGTGACTTGATCAGCACTATCAAAGACATCAGGAATCCTGAAAGACATCTTATTTCCCAGTTATTTTCAGGGGTAAGGAAAAGGACCCCCCTTCTATGTCTGTCCCCTTTCGAATGAAATAACATGAGGCAATAAACAGAACTCTATACCTGGCACAAAGTGGATACTCAATAGAAATCACTAATATGAATTTGGATGTGCTTCATGTGGCAGTCCCTACTGAGAGTAGAATCTTAACAACACCAGCACCTTCACTTTGGTCTTGGGTGTGATAACAGGAACAACTCCTTTGGAAGGGACTAGTGACAACTGAAAATTCTAGAATCTAGCAGCATGCAACAAGCAGGAGGAGGGTGCCATATACTGTTTTGCTGTACTCCAGTGTACAAATCCCTCTCATGGTTTTCTTTCCATAGCTGGGATTTAAGTCCCAATAATGGGATAATATTACAGTTCTATTCCATACACGAACCTCTCTGGAATCCTAGATGACAGGTGCTCATGTGCACACATGGTAAACTGGAGGGAATTTACTAATGTTTTTTTCCCTGCTGTTTTACCCAATATCTCTTCTACTTAATTCAATTTAGTTGGATGGTACTGCAAATAAACATTATAGAAATAAAACATTTCTTCCTCCATTTACTGAGTGCACACAAAATGCTTCAAATAACCAAGAAGGATGTATTAGATGTGTTTTATGGATGAAGACATTGAGGCTCAGAGAGGCAAAGCAACTTGCCCAAGGTAACCTGTGATAACAAGCTGCAAAGCTGGAACTCAAATCCATGCCAGAACTCGAATCTATGTTTGTTGGACTCAAATATATCAAAAATGTATGTTTCCTCCAAAGCCAGAGTCTGAAGTAAAACAAAACTGCCAGAATACAAAAATGGTACTTTGTGGCTGGAAAGAAAACAGTTCCTAAATACAAAAAAGAAAAATACTTATAGGAAAAGAGAAAGAGGAGAAATCAGGGGCCAATGACAGCTAGACGCTAGTCTGCAAAGAGGGATAGAAAAACCTGGGTCTGGGAGGTGGATTAGACTTAAATCTGTGGGAGAGAGCAGGGAAAGTTTCTGTCTGAGTGGGAACCTAAAACAGAGCTGAGAAAGAAGCGAGTCAACACCTGACCACTGCACCCTGTCCCACCTGGCCTGCCTTCCTTACCTGCCATGAAACCAGTCCTGGCACATGTCACACTCGATCATGAAGCGGGTCACATCGTAAGGCAGCCGGCAAAGGCAATACACCGGCACTGTGGCCATCTTCGCCTGGCCCTGGTGCGTTCTGTGGAGAGCCAGGTTCGGAGTGTCCACAGGAGTGGGAGGCAACAGCTCTTGTCCTTCCTGGACGATGGCCAGGCACAAAAAAAAAAAGGAAAGAAAAGAAACTTTTTTACAAAGTAAATCAAGTGCGCCAGGTACCAACCCTCAGTTCACAAATGGGGAGTTACCACAGCCCGGATGCAACAGAAGGGGTGTGGTTGTAGGGGGCAATCTGAGAAAGTCCACCAGCCTCCAGAATAGCTTTAACAAATAAAGAAGGCCACTATTCTCAGGAAGCTGCCCCCACCCCCTCCAGGCCCCCAGAGTCACTGAGAATTTCTCTCTGGGCTTTAGGGAAATATCTGACGCCCTTAGGGAAGCTTCTTTAATCCCTCACTGAACCCTCTCCTTGCTCAAAACCTCGCTTCCCAGAGTGCTTTTTATTTTGACGCCAGAATGAGGCTGGGGGAGCCCCGCAAAAGACCATTCTCTCTGCCCCCAAATAGGCACAAATGGAGAGAGATGAGTCCATGGATATGGACTCAGATTACTCGCAAATTATCCCGCTGCCTTCAGAAAGAACGCAGAAGCGCCCAACTCAAATCACAGTTCTGGGGTCTTGTTATAAGAACTCTCTCAATCATTCCACCCCTGACCAGTCAAGAGCATCATAACCACAACAAATGAAATAAATCTCAATTACAAAACTCATCAGCTCACCCTCTATTGCAAACATGACCGGGATCTCGTCGCACCCCTAAACTAAAAAGGGTCACTTCGAACCCCCCGAAACTGACTACAATTTGCTCACACTCGCGCAACTGGGCAAGGATTTGTTTTCTTTCCACCGCTCGGAAACTGGCAGGCACCTCCTCCCAACCCCCTCAAACTGACGAGGTCTCCCCATCGCCCAAAACTGACCAGGATCTCCCCACAGATCCAGAAACTGACGGGAATATTCTTGCAGCCCCAAAACTTACGAGAATCTCTTAACAGCTCCCAAACTGACAGGAGCCTCCTCACGCCCCCAACCTGACAAGAATGTCTACGGTCCGGAGTCCCAGAGGGACCTCCACATCCGCAAAGCTACAGGGGTTCCAACACCCCGCGGAGCTCAGTCCCACTAACGCGCCAGCAGCTGGGCTTGCTCCGGGCCGTCGGACGCCTCGCTCCACGGAGGCTCGGCGGCAGTTCCGGCCCCACCGGCGGCGCGCGCGCCGACTTCTGGGATTGTCACAGTATCGCCGCAAACCTTGCTCGTCAGTCCCTGCGACCACCCGCTGGGTCGCTCGGCCCCGGCGGCCCGGCGACGCTTCCGGGCAGTTTTCTACACAGCTCCTCCCCGGGGCCGGCCTTTAGGGCCTACTGGAGACCGCGGCTCGGGCCTAGTCCGGCGGGCGCCTGGAGACCAGACAAGCGTTGTCGTCGCTGGGCCGGCAGGGGCTCGCTGCGAAAAAAAACAAGGAAGGAGAGGAAACGGTGGCCAATGCGGAGGAAAAATGGCCCAAAAAGTCGCCGAGAGAAGCCCGGTAGCGGTGGGAGGCAATTCGAAGTAGTCAATAAAGTTTATTCAAAACAACGAGGAAGTTAAAGCGGAGAGGGGGAGGAGATATACGGGGTAAACAGCTACCATATTGAGAGTGGCGGCGCTGCCGCAAGGTGGCGACCCTACCGCCATCTTATGAGAGCCGGGCAAGCAAAGGCCCAGCGGCTGAGGCCGGGGAAAGAGGGCAGCAGGCTCCCGCGGAACATCATCGGGGCGGAGCGCGGCCTTGAGAAAGCGGGGCGGGACTCGGCTACCTCTGGACCCGCTTGTCAACTCTAGGTGCCCAATGCACACTGAGAACATTGAGCTGAGAGGCGGGGAAGCCGCCATCTTAGACGAGGCCGCCGCTTGGCTCCATTTTGCGTGGGGCCGGAACGTTCCTTGGCTTCCCCCTCCCCCGGGCAATAGGGGGATTTACCATCTGCACACATGCACTCTTCCAACCTCTCCTTTGAGGGGAGGTGAGTTCTGTGACTGCAAACTGCAAAACGAAGAGGTGGTAGCGGGGTCTGGCTTCGACCAGGCAAGAGGTGCGGTATTCACCTCGGTTCCCATTCAGTGAGGTCCTTTGCAGACAGAGTTCTTTCACACGGTCTCCGAATCGTGTATTCTTCACCCAATGAGGGAGCTCTGTTATCCCCAAAATGAGGGCACGGGTTTAGGGATGAGTTGCATTTCAGAGCTGGGAAATTGAACCTTACACCCTCTACTATCCCCGGTCCTCGGTCCCACGTTGCTCCTTACAGCTTCTGTCAACTTCCCAGCGTTCTCAGAACTCTCTTATGACCCCGTTGCTTCGCTTCAGTTCAGATACAGTTCAAATACTTTACTGCACATGTCCCACGATTGTCTGACTCACTCCGAGGGTGGTGGGAGAAGAGGTTGAATGAATGGAACTCCACACACCTGCTTCAAGATGGCGCTGGTTCTGTCACTCATTTCAGGATATTCTCCAGGAACCCTCTTACTATTTCATTTTCTTAAAGGGTACCACACTTTTAAAAAAGACAATGGGTGTCTAATCCACCAGTTTTCTAATGGTGGATTAGGCCCTGGAGACACGATGATGAAAAGAGGAACTCTGCAGTGAGAAATTGCCAGCTAGTGCAGAAAACAAGCTTTGTAAGTAAACAATTGGAATAAACGTTCAGTAAGCATACAGATACCTTTTACAAAGTGGAAGATAAAGTTAAAGTGCCTCTGGTTTCTGCTGTCGAGAAATATTTCAGGGAGACTTGGAGAATACAAGAAAATGAACTAAATTAGCATTGCAGATAAAAGGATCAACAAGTAGAAATGCATGGAGACACGTGGGAAAACATTTGTAAATGAATTTGAGTATTAGATTTTATCCTACAAACAATAACAAACCACTAAAGGTTTTTAAGCAAGAGCATCTGAGCCACATTTGTGTCTTAACCAGAGGAAAATTCAGGTTTAGTGGGATCTGAAGCTTATATAGTGTATGAAGTAGGGCTCCTTAAAAAAAAAAACAGCCCTGGCTGGTGTGGCTCAGTGGATTGAGTGCCAGCCTGAGAACCAAAGGGTTGCTGGTTTGATTCCCAGTTGGAGCCCATGCCTGGGTTCCGGGCAGGTCCCCAGTGGGGAGGGGGGCACATGAGAAGCAGCCACACTTTGATGTTTCTCTCCCTTTCTTTCTCCCCTTCTCTCTAAGAACAAATAAATCTTTTTTAAAAAAAATACCCACTTATGAATGCAAAATTAGGTTCAAAGGGTAGACAGTAAGAATATCTCTAGAAGTCATTCTGGGTAGTAACTATAAATAGAAGTTATATAGACCACATATAAATGTTAGGGTGGTTAGCAACAGGGGCTGTGAAAGAATTCGCAAAGAGAAGAAAGTGAAGAGAGTAAAGGTTTTATTTTTACTTTCCCATGGGAGGGAAAGGACTAGGTGTGCAGATATGCACCAGCACCAACAAGGAGGGGTTAGGGCTTTGAGTTTTTATCAGGTAATACAGTGGTTGTAGAGCAGGATGTTTCAGTTAGGCTACGACTTGTTTCAATATTATCTTTGGGTACAGGGTCCTGGTGGTCGTTGTGGCCTGGTATGTCCTGTTTCGAAAGTTCCCAGAGCCTCTGTACCTTCAGGGTGCTTCCAGTAATTTTCTAGTCCTGAGCATAGAGGCTCATAAAACAATTAGGATCAGTCATGCTTTATAGGGTCCAGCCAGCTCTGGGAAAGAGGGCCTGAGAAAGTGGCTTTTGTCTTGTTATTTCCCTCCTCTGGTTTTTGAGATGAATTTATTCTTAATGACCTGGACCCGTTCTGGTTCTGGGAAGCAAGGGACAAAGGTCTCTTCTGAAATTACTTCCTGCAGATTGTGGACGTAGAATTGTCCTGTCCCTGCCTGTGGATCCCGGTATGGGTCATTAAGAGGGTGAGGGTGGAACTGGACAGCCTGAAAGGCAAGAGCTGTAGCTGGGGGTTGCTTGCAAAAGAGTCTCCTAGAGCTTGGACGCTTTGTTGGTTGAAAGGCATAAGGTATCTTAGAAACATGGCCCAAAAGCAACAACAAAGAGATGGGCTGCAATAGGACCTAGGAAAGGAGTCAGCCAGAAAAAAAAACAGGACTAGATATTGGCCTTAAAATCCCCAAAACAGAAAGGCAGAGTAATAGGTAAATTCTGTATGGCTGACACAGTATCAGTAGCTCTCCATAATTCCAAGTCAAGGGATGAAAGAAAAAATGAAACATTAGGTTGGAAGAAAACTAGAAAATTAAGATTTAATTCAGTTTGTTGGTGACAATTGGACATTGTGATTTCTATTGAAACAATTTTTCTCCCTAAAGTTACCTTCATTTTATCAAAGAGACTGCATTAAGTTCAGTTTCAATTTGGCCTGATTATTTGTACGACACAACAAAAATAGTAATTGATCATGTGGGCTCTTTCAGATCTGCTTTGCTGGAATTTTACAAGGAACCTTCAGACTGAGCTTTTTAGTCAGGCTCTCAGGGAAAAGAAGCCAAGCCGCACAGTTGCCATCTGGTTTTGCCTGAATACCTGTAAGTTTGGGTGGATTCCTCAAGCTCTTGAGATTCCCAAAAAGGTAAGCAACCTTCATTCCTTACCTGGAAAGGTTTCCAGGAACCATGTGACCAAGCAAGGTACCAGGCCATTTCTCCAAGGGGCTCTTGTTGACTTCAAAAGTCAGTCTTAATTCCTTAAGGTTTTCTGGTGACATCCAGAATCCAGGCATAACTCTTCCAATCATGACATTCCAGACAAAGACTTGGTTAATAAAACCACTTTTGGAAACTGGTGCTATTATAAAGAGAACAGATTCTTATTGGGTTTATGCAAATAAACATATTGTGAAAATAATACTCATGAAGAGTTGCCAAATTCTGGAGGGTTTAGATAGGGAGAAAAATATAGATGTTCCAATATTGCTTATGAGGATATGCTTTACAAATTGCTCTAGAGAAAAAAAAAGTTTCCTTATATCTGGAAAACAAAAAGATTTAAAATTAGCAATATTTTGAATCAGTCTGTTTGTCTTGATTATTTGCCTGTATTTCCATGAGTTCAGTTATTCCATAGGGTTTCATAAATCTTCATTTACTTCAAAGACATGACCTGCTTAGATACCTATAATTTAAAGTAAGTCAGAGTTCTTTTCATGAACCTTTCAAAATATACATTTGCAAATGTGTTAGAGTAAAACAATGACCGTTTATAAGTGACAAAATAAAAAACATCATGGTTATAGGTTTGGTTATAATGCAATTGATAAAGAATTTTGCTTTTTTTGTAAGATACAACATTTCAAGTTAACAATTTGTTGGAAAGTAATGCTTATTATGAAATGATATTAAAATATAAAGCCCATATTTTTAGATTCAACATAAAATTTCAAACAATATAAAGACCAAAACAGTATGCAAGATTTTAAAATGCTGTACAGGACTTATCGGAAGTGTGCACTGAACATTGGAAACAATTCATAAATTCCCAATGCATAGGTTACAAACACCCAGAGTACCACTGCTTGATGTACCCACAGGGAACCATCACTGTTGGCTTGTCCAGTGTCACTGACAGGACACCTGTTACCCCTGAGAATTTTCTGTTTGAACTTGCTCTGAACCTTTGCAAGTTCCTCCCTGGGGCAGATTGAAATTTCTAGAAAATCTATTTTGATAAAAATATGTGTATACAAATAGACTATAGTTATTATTATTCTGTTTGGCAAAGCTTCCTATGTAATTTTGAGAATACTAAATAGGCCTAATTAGTTCAAAAACTTTTTATAGGGAGAGAGAATAACTTCTTGAGGCACTCCAGGGCCCATTGGAATAACTCAAGTCATTTCTTGCTTAAAAGGTATTTTAAAATTCAAACTTTCAGAAAGTTGTCAAACAAGCTTAACTAAAAGATTGTAACATAACCTTATAAAACAAATATTTTTTGGAAATAACCCTAAAAGACATTAAGCAAACTTAAAACCAGTTTGGATATTAAACATTTGTCCAAACCACAGGATCCTGCTTAATTTATTTAAGTATTTAATATCTTTAAGCCACTAAAATATTGTGCCCTAGTTATACCATCCAGAGGCTGAAAACATACCACATGTAATACAGAAACATATATTATGTAAAGACCACACACATGAAGCCTGAACACATAAAGACCAGACACATAATTTGAATTTCTAATTTTTGTAGAGAAGACACAAAATTTTTCTCATTTGCTTTTGACAACTTTTAAGAAGACTGGAAAAGGGGATGGAAAGTCCTAAATGCCAAGCAAGAAAACCTGCTGAGACTCTCAATAAAAGCTTTAAGGACTGTTAATGAGTGGTGGAAATAATGTCTCAGTTCCAAGGGATTGAGTAGCAGGAAAGAGCCTGGGTGGGGCTGCTTTGGCCCCTGAAAGGTCAGAAACCTAGTAACAGAAGATACATGCTGCAGATAGAAGACTGGGAGTTATAGTCCACACCAGCAGAGAAATACAGAGAGATGGGTGTGTTTACCCTGTGCCTGACGGTGACCTTAACCAGTGATGAGAGCATCAGCCAGATGCCCTGGGCATGCATGTAACCCATTCAGAGAGACAGATATGCAGCAAGCCAGGGATTAGAGGCATCCCTGTAAGTCTCTTGGCTGTTCTGGGCCATTCTGAGGAGAACAAGTATCCTATTAAGCTGTCCCTGAGGCTCTTATGGAAGTTAATATTGAAGAAAGATGGTTAGCTAACATTCAGTCAGTTTTAAGAACCTTCCTCATGGGAGGTTCCTGAAAGAGACCTCAGGAATGGGTGTGGCTGGGAGAAACCCAATCTGAAGGGGTGGGGGAGGGGGAAAGTTCCAAGGCGGAAAAGTAAAGAGAAGAGTTGGAGAGGGTATTAAAGGATCAGGAGAAAGGGCAGAAAAGTGGCTTGAGTTTAAAATGCCACTTTTTTTTTCCCTGCCCTGAGAGGCAGGCCCAATTTTTCCCAGGACTGAGCAGCTCCCAGGTCTCCAGGGGTAGAATTCAGAGTGTTTTACAGTCTGGGAGGGGGCATTTAGAGTGAGACAAATATAAACGAGAGGCATAGTTAGGAGAAAGAGGCCTGGAATCCCTGCAATCTCTGCTAAAGGTTAAAATCTTGTCTGCTCTCGAGAACTAAACCTAAGGAGGGGATCAAGATGGCAATGGTGCAGGTCAAGTTGGAGGAGAGTATATACAGTTAAGAGATTCATTCATGGGCCAGACTTCCTGGTCACCCAGTTCGTATTAAGGCCAGGCTTTGTTGCAATAGAAAATCCAGCGCTTGAGCTTGAGATCGGTAAATCCCACAGCCTTCAAGTTAAAAGGGAAGGATAACTCAGGATGAGGACAACTGAGGGTAGGGGGAAAGGTTTGAGAAAGGCGTCCCAGATTCAAACAACCTAGAGGTCTGCTGCCAGAGCTGAGCGTCCTCAAGCTGAGCGTCTGAGGGCAGACCCAACACCAGATTCTGCCTGTGAGCCAGGCGTCCCTGGGCCCCAAGAGCAGACTGAACCAGTAGGGAGATGGTTGGAGACGACCCTCCCAGCTGAAACCCTGCAAAAGTGATAGACCCAGTACCTGGGTTTATGACAAACGAGATGAGGGGGTAAGCTATCAACCTTCAATAAGAAGTTTTTGTCTCGAGATTCAGAGAGACTTCCCAATCACTGGCCATGAAGATAGGTGAGGAGGATGCCCTTGAGCTGAGCTTGGAGAGATGCAGAAGGATTAGAATCCCCTCTCCGAACCTCACTGAGACAGTTGTGGGGTTAGCCCGGGTCGAGCTTCCGCTGCCCACCGCTCCCCTAGTTACAAGTCTCAGGAGGCTAGAAGAGAGGAATAGAGATGTCCTGGTGTGGGCCACCAAAATGTGATGGGTGATGTGGACTGTGAAAGAATTCACAAAGAGAAGAAAGTGCAGAGAGTAAAGGTTTTATTTTTACTTTCCCAAGGGAGGGAAAGGACTAGGTCAGGAGATAGGCACCACCACCACCACCAGCACTGAGGGGTTAGGGCTGTGAGTTTTTATCAGGAATGCAGTGGTTGTAGAGCAGGATGTTTTGGTTGGGCTGCAACTTGTTTCAGTGTTATCTGTGGATGCAGGGTCCAGTGGTTATTGTGGTCTAGTACATCCTGTTTTGCTAGTTCCAGGAGCCTCTGCACCTTCAGGGTACTTCCAGTAATTTTCTAGTCCTGAGGATAAAGGCTCAGAAAAACAATTAGGGTCAGTCATGCTTTATAGGGTCCAGCCAGCCCTGGGAAAGAGGGACTGAGAAAGTGGCTTTTGTCTTATTAGTAAATGTCCCATTAAACCTCAATTAAATATATGCTCCAAACAAACTTCCACTTAGCTGAGTCTCAAAAATGTCTAAGGCATCTCCAACACCACCTAATACAAGAGAAAATATGAAGAGGGGACCTCTCAGTGGAAAGGGACAATAGTTTTAACCAATTTTGGTTTCAATGTATCTTACAAACTTTATGAAATGTATCACCATGTGACCATATGGTAACTGACGTACCCTGCAGCTACTAAGCTTTGTTAGCTTCAGGAGGATGCAAGAGGGTACTCACTTCAGCAGCACATATATTAAAATTAGAAAGGGATGGAGAAAATTAGCGTGGCCCCTACACAAAGGATGATATGCAAATTCATGACGTTTTCCCAAAAAAGGAGGCACAGGGCAAGAGACTGTTGGATGAGTCATGAAAAAAAGATGAGACCTCAGTCAAGACAGTTGCAGTAGGGGTGGAAGAAGATGAGATGAGTGGGATATTTTGGAAGTTGAATAGGCAGGGCTTGGTGACTGAAAGTCGTGGGTAAATGAACGAGAAGAGTGTGTGTTCACTTCTGGTTTGGGTGTCAGAGTGAATGGTGGTGTCATTGATGGAGCCAGGGCGTACAGAGGAAAAGCAGGTTTGGTAGGGAAGAAGAGACTGAGTTTAGTTTGGAGTATGTGGAGTTAAGATATGTGTGGAGCAGTAACTCACCCAACAATTCTTTGCTGAGCATCTACTGTGCACCAGGTATGGTGCTAGATGCTGAGGGTGTAGCAGTAGCGCAGAGAAGGTCCTGGCCTTCATGAAGCTGACGTTCTACTGGGGATCAGTAAATAATTAAACAAATACAGTTTCAATCACATATTTATTGAGCACCTACTATATACCAGGCACTGTTCTAGGCACTGGAGATTCAAGGGTAAACAGAAAAGGTCCTGCCCTCCTGTGATCCACATTCCAGCGAGGGAGACAGACAGTAAAGTGAGCCAAATAAGAGAATTTCAGATTTGCAGTGAGTGCTACGAGGAAAATAAAACAAGGTATGAGATAAAAGTTTGGGTGTAAGATAGTCTATTTTAGATAGGGTAGTTTAGGAAGGCCTTTTGGAGGTGACAATGTGAGCTGAGACCAGAATAACAAGAAGAGTTGGCCAGGGACAGGACAGAAGGAATAAAAAGTGCAAAAGACCTATTTTGGTGGGAGGGCCAGTTCAAGGCATCCTCCCAGTAACAGCTCCTGAGCATTTGTGATGGACTGGGTGGAGTACAGGTGGGGCTTGGGGTGGGTTCTCCAGACATAAATAACAGACGATGTGTATATCCAAAAACAGTATGCACACAATGTAATGGGGGAGGCAAGGTTCAATGAACAATAACAAGGCTGAAAAAAGTCAAACTCTTAAGTGCCACCTAGAGGTTTGAGCAACACGTGCAGGAACAAAGGGAGCCACAATTAATTCAATACGTTCAGTAGGTGTGTCAGGGAGGGCTTCACAGGGGGTGGCATCTTCACAGGAGGTGGCATCTAACCCAGGTACGTTGGTACCTGCCCCTAGAAGTTCTTCCCCAGTGTTCTTGGGAGGTGAGGTGGGGGTGCTGAATGATAATAAGGAAGGCAAAGCTGGCAGGGGACTAACTCTGAGGCAGTTAGATTTGTCGATAAAGGAATTCTTGGTATTGCCATGGATGGTGGGCAGCTGGCTGCTACCCTGGAAATGTGTGCTCTGCTGTGTCTCTTACAGCATCAGTGGACGATCTAAACTGGCTGCCATAGTATGAGGAAGGCTAGAACCCTTCCTCCCTTACCCCCATGTCCACTTAACAGTTGTAAACATTTATTTTTAATTACATGGGCAATACTATATACATTACCATTGTAAACATTCAAACAGGCTGAATGGTCCCTGCTAACCACCAACCATTCAGTTTCTGCTTTCTTCCCTAGAGGGAACCTGAGTGGGCTCTCTTCTGGTTCATCTCTGCGTATACAATGGAGAACCCTCCAAAAAACTGGAATTTATTTATAGAAAATTGTGTATTTATTCTTACATGTTTAAAATTGAGTCACTTTTAAAATACTCTCCATTTGATGCTGTACACCTGTCAAGATGTTTTTTTCCCACTGCTCAAAATGGTTTTTTAATTCATTCATTTTGATGGTTTTTAGTGCTTCTGCCAGTTTTTTTTTGTTTGTTTGTTTGATTGATTGATATACCTCTTCCACATCAGTAAAGCATTTCCCTTTGAGGACTTCTTTAATTGGGGGAGACAAAAAAAAAGTTGCTCAGGGGGTGAGATCGGTTGCATAGGGAGGGTGGAGCATGGAGGTCATGCCATTTTTGTCAAAAATTGCTGAACACTCCGAGCAGTGTGGGCAGGTGTGTTCCTAAATCACCCATCGTGAAGTGGGCAAATGCACTGACAGTCTTCAAAAAAAAATTCACTGAAGCTGAACGCAGCCTCTCACAACAACGCCGGCTGGTACACTGATACGGATGGGTTCTTAGAACATTCACCTAGCAGGGGAAACCTGTACTACAAGGCTCCTATCATCCTGAAAATAATTCTGGGTTTCTTTGGCACCCCTCCCTGGTATGTGCATATAATTATTGAGATGAAAAAAATGATGAGGGCCAAAGTGGACTATAACATACATGAGGAAAAGAGGGGAAACAGGGAAAAATTACATGAGAAGGAACAGGCTTGTTCCAAAACAGACTTGAAAGTACAAGGACAGGAAAGACAAAAGACGAAATAATGACAAATAACATTATCTGAGAATTTACTGTGTGCAAACCACTGTTCTAAACTCTTTACATGGATTAACTCACTGAATCCTTACAACAACCCTATGGGGTAGGTACTAGCTCTATTTTATAGATAGGGAAGCTGAGTATAGAGACTGTATCTCTTGCTGAAGCCACTATGTATTCAAGCTGCGGTTCCTGGAGTACAGGTCAGCACTCCGTTATATCACTGGTGTGGATTTACAGCAACTGGTGTCTTCTAAGATCCATGTAATGGGGAAGGTGATCAATGGTTCTTGGCATGATTTGAATCACAGTAGCAAAAGATGGTTTATACCCACTTGTAATAAAACGTAGCAGATGGTCCCCCCAGTGCCAAATTAGGTAGCTGAGAACACCAAGCCACTCCTCCACGGACAGCTTTAGGGGTGTGCCACCTGCGCAGAACTCTGCTCCCAGGAGAGGCTTCAGGCTTGATTTAATGCTCTGCTGTCGTTGTCTTGACATTCTTTTTTTCTTGATTTTTTTTAATTGTTGTTCAAGTACATTTGTCTCCACTTTTCTGCCACCACTCCCTCTGCCCCAACCGTCCCCACCTCCCACCCTCAATCCTACCCTCCTTTGGCTTTGTCCATGGGTCCTTTATACATGTTCCTTGATGAACCTACCTCTACTTTCCCCCATTATCCTCTCCCTCTCCCCTCTGGTTACTGTCAGTTTGCTCTTTATTTCAATGTCTCTGATTATATTTTGCTCACTTGTTTGTTTTGTTGATTAGGTTCCACTTATAAGTGAGATCATATGTTATTTCTCCTTTACCGCCTGACTTATTTCACGTAGCATAATGCTCTCCAGTTCCATGCACGCTGTTGCAAAAGGTAGGAGCTCCTTTCTTCCTTCCTTTCTTTTTTCTTCTCTTCTCTTCTCTTCTCTTCTCTTCTCTTCTCTTCTCTTCTCTTCTCTTCTCTTCTCTTCTCTTCTCTTCTCTTCTCTCTCCCTCCCTCTCTCTCTCCCTCCCTCTCCCTCTCTC